>WUQG02434851.1:0-14032 GCA_011317285.2 Androctonus mauritanicus | reverse complement strand
GTGTTAGCAATGTCAGGGTAACATATGGCTATATACAACCTCCGTGGGCTTACTTTATTTTTTAACACAATGCCATCTATCGTCAATATCTATCATAATGGCATCACAGTTTTATTTTCTTTATATTATATAGAGTAAATACGATATTTTTACACAAAATTTTAAAAAGTTTTTCTTGAGACGAGTAACCAGTAACTGTTACTGACTGAGAACCGGAATGAGCCAGGTAATTTTTCAAAGAATTAAAAAATACCACTATGATGAATGTCAAATTCCGCATAATGCACATCTGTTTACTTTTAACCATACTTAATTAAATATAATTTATTATAGCAAATATCATTCTTTTAAATTTCGTAAATTGAATTTTAATTCTTGAAATCCTACTAGAATTGTTGGATAAAAACATTATTCTATACTTACTTATTATTTTTAAATCCGATCAAAAGTAAGATGCAATCAGTCGAAATAAATACTGTATAGCCTAATTATCATTTATAACAGTTAAAATTGATCTGAAAATAATTTTTTCGTCATATATAATATAAATGATCATCGTTTGCGATAAATTTATGATAACTAGTAATTTTCTTTCGACTGTAATAGATAATAAAATGGTTTTATATATAATTATATATATTATAAAATGATGGATTTACACAAAATTACTGTTTATGAAACATGTAAGTAAATTGTTCAAAGTTCAAAGTGAAAACTATAATAAATTTTATCTTCCTGCTTCATATATATATATATTGATTTAATGAATATCAATTTTTGTAAAAATTATAACTAAATTAATTAGGAAGTTTTAAAGTTTATTTCATGGATAGTTACTTCGGTAATTTCGTATAAAAAAGTTAATAAATTTTATTCACAAATTTAGGTTTTAATTAGTTATTATTAATAATTAAATTTAAAAATTTAGTTTAGTAAAATTTACGATTTCCACAGTTTTATTTCATACTTCTGATATATAGTTTGTTGTATTTGTTAATATACATCAGCGCCGGATCTAGGGTGAGGCAAGTGAGGCAGTCGTCTCGAGTGAAAATTATGAGGAGGCACGAAAAATTGCAAATTTCACATACAAACTTAACTATGTTTATTTTGACAATACTTATATTTCGTTCTGTGGAGTCGGCTACATACATAATGGTGTATTTTTCTAAAGATAATACTTATCGAGGGAGGGAGAAATCAATCGAATTAAATTGATTAATTAATAAACAATTATTAATGATTTTGCCTCAATGAAAGAAAGAAAACTTAAAGTATAGTTGATATTTATTATATTAGATAGAGTTTCATTTTTATTATATCTATTACGCATATATTTTTTGGTAGTATTATGTTAACTAGTTGTTGCTTTGAAAAACCAATAAAGTTTTTTTGTATGTTTCTAATGTCATTACATCCCGGTTCGAAAGCATTACATATGTTTATGTATTAATGCGTGAGTGAAGAGGAGCCCTTGAGAGGAGAGAGGGCACCATTTTCTAATGTTGCTTCAGGTGACAAAATATCTATATCCGGCATTGATATACAGTACAGCTGACTCTCGTACAACGCAGGGAATACATTCCACGTTATAGGAAATCGCATTATACGAAACATTCATTATCAGACGATTTTATGCAAATTTAAACCTGTCTCTGTGTTCTTTTATAAATCTTTACATCTTTTATAACTATTAGCTTCACTGTGTATATATAAACGATAAGTAAATGTATGCATTCTGCGTTTCTAAACAAATAGTCAAAAAGTATGTCAAATGTTATCCTACGCGTTATACGGGACTTTTTATAGCGTTGTTTAAGTATTAGTTGTAATTTTTATTCTTTAATTTTTAATTTCTAGTCATAGGAAGCACGTTATACGGGAGTTTACTGTAATTTGTTTATGTGGAAAAAAGATGATATATAAAAGACTTTAATCCTTCTTGTGTAGTTTAATAATCGACATTGAATTTAGAATTTGGGAAATTTATCAAAACAGTATTTGAAAGAAGCACACAAGAAAACTGGAACGATCATAAACCTGTTTAAAACATATGTTATGTAGCCTGTATTAAACAATTTTAGTTATTTTTCTGAAAATTATTCTTTGAATATGCTGTATGCAAAATAAACATGGGAGAGAAAATTTCTTATATCTTTTTAATACAAAATTCGATGTATGAATAATGTGAGATAGATATTTTTCTGTCAAAACTTAAACTATAAATTAATGATTTTTAAATGATCATTGGATAAATTTTATTAAATTTAAAGAGTACAAGCTTAAATTTAGAATTAATATTAGCTATTACATATAATTAAGCAATTAACATCAATTTCTTAATATTATGGAAAATTTCATTATATACATAATGAGTGTTCTTGAAAACAACAATAGTCACATTAGTTATGGTATATGTAAGCAATTCATATTCAATAACTGCTGTTCTTGCATTCGGTAAAAACATCTTTGTAAATTTTTCTTTCTTTTTAATTCAGTTCTAGTGAAATTTTTAGATCATATAATTTATCATGTCGAAACAGGTTGAAGGCTGCAACACGTAGAAATGTATGGAGAGTAAAATAAGGTTTATTTAGTTTAATTTCAGATTTATTACAATGAATATGAAAGAGGATAAGAAAAAGCAGAAAAACAACATTTTTTTTAGCTGACTATTACTATTTTCGAACAATTCTAACTTGTAAGTAGAAACAAATAGCTGTAACAGCAATCAAAAATATTTTATTTTGGTAAGAGTTCACAATTAAGTTCGACAGTTCAGACAGGCAGTTTTTACCAAAACTAGTTTTCTTACTTAATTGGATTCTAATTCTTTATTAATTAGATTTAATGCGTCATAATTTTTATTTAATGCTTCAGTTGAATATTATAAAATCAATAATAGTAAACTGGAATCAAAACTATAATTAATTAAAATTCGATTATATCGATTCTTTTAAATAAGATCGTAAGTGAATATAGTTTATTCCGACTGCTTCCTGATATATATACTTTATCAACTTATCAGGAAGCAGTCAACTTTAATCTATGAACTTATCAGGATTTTATCAACTTTAATCTATGAACTTTTTGAACTTGCCGACGAACTTTTCGTTCTTGTTCCAAAATGTATAAAAATTGCATTTCTTTCTCTCCATCTGACTTTAATATTCCATTATTTTTATATATATAAATAAATATTTTGCAATAAAAATTCTTAAAATTGCATTTTAGGCTATAAAAAAAGCCCATAAAATTTCAAAATTTTGGATTATATAAATGGATCATAATTTAAATTTACATTAAAACATTGAGAAAGTAATACTGATAAAGAGAAAATTTTTGAGTTGTTTTCCCAATCTCTGTCGAAGTGGATAGAGATAAATATGCAAGGTAATCGTCACATTCCACTAATACAGTATAAAAAGTGTGGCTTCTACTTATTCATCACTTGCTTTTCTATGTTTATGGAAAAATTTAATGATGTTTTAAGCAATGCATTGTATAAAAAATCAAATCACTGGAATGGGAAGATATATCAATATAGCTATGCTAGATAAAGAATTACCATATTTGCCGGCTTATAAAATGCTTTGGCATAGAAGATGCACTCTAATTTTGGAATGATAAATTTAAAGAAAAAAATTACTGTTAACACAATAGCACAAGCCAACTAGAAAAAAGTGTATGATTATTGTTTTTATTATTTTAATATTATTCGACTTCAGATTTATTACTGACATGATCATAATCATCGATTAAATCTTAAATGAATAAACCGAATCTATTCCAACAACAGTTCGGTAATTATTGAAAAGTGAACTCATTATCAGTTATAATATCCATATAGTGATGTAAATAATCCATTAAAAACACTTTGTCGCTTGCCAACTTCTCGGTTTTTCGCATGTGTTATATGGTCACTTATAAGAGCAAGACGATTTTTTAAGATATTTTAAAGAAAAACTGGTCTTATAAGCCAACAAATACAGTAGATATAAAAATGTAGAAGCCAGGTATTGTTTCAAACAACGATAAAATTATTAGGCCCCATTTGAATCAATAGTTAGACATCTAAATTTGTTGTTAAAACAAAAAAATTAAGAATAATTTTTGATATTCTTATACATGTTGAAATATGAGATATAAAATGATAATTAGGAACTTAAAACTCTTTCTATGGTAATTTTATAATTAGACAACACATATGGAAAAAAAGTCATGATAAAACTAGATGAACTGTTTAAAAATAGTTACTCGTTATAACTATAACTATGGCTATTCGAAATGTTTTAACATCATGAAAATTTCTTCAGAGAAAATTTACAATAAATAGCATGTAAAATATTTAAAAATGTATATTATATACCGCATAGGACCCATTAAAGCTATTATAATGCATATATCTGATTAAAGTAAGCAACTTTATGCTTAGAAAAGAGGCATTAAAGTCAAATATGAAAACTACTACTGTATATTATGATTAATAAGTAATGAAATACAATTTGAAATTTTCGATATTATAATTCTGGTTATTTAAATTAAAAATAACTTTTTGGAGAAATAAGATAAATAACAATTAAATTGATATCTCCGTATTCCTGATATCAGAATGAATAATCATTTTTCTGTAATTTGAAAAATCAAAAGTAACGTAGAAACTACATTTAACAGAATTTCATTTTTTACCGATTTTTCACGTGTTTTAATATGCTCAAAATCTTATATATGTAATTTATAGTTAGACTATAAAACTAATAGTGAAATATTTTTCAAAATGTCCTGGTTCCAATGCAATAGAAAAAATCTTGACATATTCACCGCGAAAAGTGAAAAAGATTGAATTAAAAATTATATAACTTAGTTTAAATTACATTTTTTTTCATCTTTTTCACAATAATCAATTCGAGAAATAAGCAAATCGAAGATACTATGTAACCAGTAACAAGAAGTAGGAATGGACTGAATAAATCATCCAAAGTTAAAGGTCTAAATTCGGAAGTAACTGGAATACGAAGTGATTCTTCATAAGTTTTGTCAATTATTCCTGCTTCTATCAAGCGAATTATTCTAAAATTGAAAACATTAAAAATGTTATAAATTACTGTAATAAAAATGAGTTAAAATAAGTTTAATATACATCCTTCTTACACATTGCTCAAATTATTTTTGTATGGAAATCCTTTCCTTAGTGAGTATGCCGAATAGAAGGTCATTAGAGTATCTTTCGAAACTGTGAATTTATCAGGATCTTCAGTTTTCGCAAGTAATTTATCGATCAAATAATCGATATAAATGAAAGCAAAACGTTTATTCCGTACTTGTTCCATTACTTCGTATTCACGGAAATAGTTATCAGTCGATCTAAGATAATCTCCAAAAAACTTGGCATTTCCCGATTCCGCTGCCTGAAAATATTTATATTCATTTATTAAAATCATATATTAACTTTTCTCGATTAAAAATATTCATATTCAAAAGTATATAGTACCAAAATAGATTCCATCACGCCATCACCTCTAATTGTACCACAGGAATAGTGGCCATTTTGCACAGCAGTTATTAATTCCTGAAAAGTTGTTGGAACGTCTTCACTTAGAGGATAAGTCAAATAAGACATTAGAATCCCACTGTAACTAGAAACTAAAACTACAATTGTTAACCACCATAATCCGATTAATAGTCTGGTTGGAAATCTTTTAAATGGACTCATGTCAATTCCTGAAAAATGAAGTTTACACGTAAATTTTTTATTATTCTCTTAAATTATATATATACATAAAAATTTTTTAAACAGTTTTACTTCCCTTGATTTGTATAAGTAGAAAACAAATACCAGAAAATTTTTGATCGGGTGCAAAATGTTGGAGTTTTTGCAATAGCGGAATCTTTTTTTATCACTTGATGTAAAACTAATCCGAACAAAATGGTGGATACAAATATACAAATCCACATCTGTATGTTGTATAGGTTATATCAAGATTAATTCAGATCAATGGAACATTAAATACATTTGTTAAATATCTTACTTTAAAAGAGAAAGGCCTTGTAATAGAAGTCCAATTTGGTAGTTGTCCTGGAGCCTTTATAAGAAAAAGTATTGGGAAAGTTTTCAAATGCATAGGATAATCCATAAGTAAAGATCTCTCGTAAGTTACAAATATAGGAAGAAACCCCATATCTGCCTCCTGAAAAATATGCAATTTGTACAGATTAATCAATATATTTTAACTTTATACTAATTCTGTAATGATATCAGCCTTTGT
This sequence comes from Androctonus mauritanicus, assembly GCA_011317285.2. Taxonomy (NCBI): domain Eukaryota; kingdom Metazoa; phylum Arthropoda; class Arachnida; order Scorpiones; family Buthidae; genus Androctonus; species Androctonus mauritanicus. The sequence continues at coordinate 7,766 of WUQG02434851.1, read as the reverse complement.
TAATTTTTAATGCTTCCTCACAATCAATGTTACTAATTGCAAAGCATTGAAAATCCTATCTCAGATCTCTTACATTTTGTGGGCGATCACTTAACTATAAAGGACAAGGATCAACGTCCGAGCCGAACCCTTCATATAAATTTTTCAAAAGATCTGTTTCTATCTGATCAATCCAGCCAGTAGAGTGTTTTAAAAAAGCATCCTACTGGCTGGATTGATCGGGATTATGTCCTGATTTATATAAATAAAATCACAACATAAATTCTTAAAACTTAATAAATAAGTACTAATAAACATCTGTCCACAAATTATTGCATTTAACAAAATTGTGCATGGGAAAGAGATGGTGTTCAATCGAGATGATGCAGAATTTAATCGAGTCTATTTTATTGCGCTTTAAATGAATTTAAAGCTTATTGACGCCTGTGAAATTCAGCCTTAACGTCGGTTTATGCAACTTTACGTACGTCAATCAGTGAACATATTAAAACCTCTAAAATTTTTTAAGATATCACTTAAAAACTAATAAAAAGATCAAAATAAAAAATGAATAAAATAATGATTAAAATATACCAAATAATTAATAAAATTATTTAGAAGCTTTAAAATGTTATTAGCGACGTTACGAGGTTATTTATATGGTTTATAGGGATCTAGGACGTTTTATAAAGAGTTTATTCGACTTAAATCGTTTTCAATTTAAGTCGCGAGTCTTGGAACGAATTAACGACATAAGATGAGGTATGACTGTACTGTGCACTCATCAATAATCGGAATATATTTTTTTTTCAATTTCTTGATGTCACATTTCTATTCTGTTGATGATTTGGAAGAGAATGATGGGGAAAAACACTCTCTTCCAAAGACTATCCAGCTCTGATAAGGGGTGAACAGATTGTAGAGGATGTGGAATAACGGCACCGAATAAATTTTCCGGATTATCTGGACTCTCTGAATAAATTTTCTAAGCGATGAGATCCGAAATCGAACCTAGTCATCTGGATATAAATTCAAAATATTACTATACAGCCAATCCGGCCAACAACGGAATTGGCTAAATGAAAATCATGATCATATTTTAAAGATTGTTATGACATTTCAAAATAAATTTATCATTATTTATCTAATATCTTCATAAATACGTTTTATACGTTTATGAAAATGTTTAATTACATTATTAATGCAAATCATGATTAATTTCATACTTCATTGTAATATATAATGAAATTAATTACTCTTTGTATTTACTTCTATTTTATTTTCACGGTATTATGTGTTGAATAAGTACTATTTTCCTGAAAAATAAAATTTTATTATTTAAAGCCTAGATAATATTACATAGTAAAAATCTGAATAAATTTTTTAAATTTCATTAATTATTGAGAACAATATTTTCATAGTATAACATATGAATTAAAGTAGGGCTGCTTAACTTCTTTGATACAGTGGATCAAACATGTTGAAAGCCTCTAAGGTGAGCCGGATTGAAATTGAATGACAAATTATAGGGAGAAATTGGAAGCGAGTGTGGGGATACCATAAAATCCTAATGTTTTCAGCAGAAAATTTAGACATTGCGCGAAATTTAAAATGGAATGAGTCAACGGAAGAGATTTAAAATGGTATTAAGTAATAAGCTGCACTAAACCTAAATCTGAAAATTGTGTCACCTTATGAATTCGGTTTTTTAGAAGTTACTAACATGTTTCCTAAAATATTTTGTAGTTGGTGAGTCGCATCCATTGTCTTAAGTGCCGTAAAAATATAAAAATTTGCTCATCCATGCGTGTTTGTAAGCCAAAACAGTATTGCATGCCAAAATGACTAATCATAAAAACAGCGAATTAATATCATTTATGAAATCAAAAATGTTTTATTGGGTAGAATATCTGTATTTAGTACACAATGCCATATGTTGATATTTATATCCAATAATTGGATAACGTTTGCTATCAGTTTGAAAATTAATATATATTACGCAACTACAATCACTTCTGCTTCTAAATTTCATTAATCTTTCTTCACCTGATCAAACTGACATCTCTGTTTTAAAGTGTAATTGTTATTTTTTCATCATTGTCTTCATTATTTTAATCTTTCATGATTTATATAATTTTGTTTTCTTATCATGCTTTCATTATTTTCTCTTCGTTTTTTAATAGTCCTTCGACTTAAAATTTTAAATATCCCGATATTTAAAATTTAAGTCGAAGGATTATTGGTCGCCAGTTGAACAGCCCTAAATTAATTTTAAATAGAGCAAATATAATTTATTTTACCTTGTTTATAATTTGTCCAATCCATCCGTGCAGTGTTCCATTTTTGAGTTTGCCACCATACCAGCTTTTTATCGGCTTAACTAATGAATAACTAAGAAAATTAAATTAATTTTTGCAAGTGACAATAGAACATATTAATCTTTTATTATATTTTCCCACCAAACCAATTTCTTTTTCAATTTTTACATATTAATAAACAAAAATAGACAATCAAAAATATCGATATTTACAAACTGGGTAATGCAAAGAATCTTTTAATTAAATAACAATAATTATTTTTTCCTAATTGAAGTAGAATTTACATAGAAAACTAATCTTTTTTAATGTAATGTTTAATAAATTTGAATTTAATCAAATACAGTAGACTCCCTTTTATCCGGGATCGCTTTAATTGGCTACATTTTCGTCGAGCTATGAGCAGGAATAAAAACAAAAAAAGAATAAGTCATTCGGAAGGAAAGGAAGTGCTTGAAATTACGATAAGATATATCAAATATCAAGATAATTCAATTGCTATTAGAATAATTCCTATCAAAAATTAGCGTGATTTTGTGATTTTGCTTCAAAAAATCATAATGGCAAATGAAGTTTACTGATTTTTATCTAAGAAAATATTATTTAGATAAAATTTGTAGATTGTAAATTAAATATATTTATTTACAATATATAAACGGTAATTTGTATATGTGTTCGGATTAACCAGCCATTGGTTTATCCGACCTGAGATTCGATCCGATAAAGGACGGTTAACAAGGAGATCCTCGTTTATTCTTTGATATTCAAATGAATCGACATTTGTTTCGTCGCTCTCTACTCTTTATTTTCATAATTATTTGAATCTCTTCAATCAACACTAAGATTTTTTGTTTGTCGTTCGATTCACAGTTTTATTAGAGGAACACAAAGTTCAAAAAACATTTCGTCTTTTTCCCTATACATTCCTACAACCTTTATCGTTAAGGGATCAAATTCTACAAAGTAAATTTAAATATCATTAAGGAATCTTAACGATATTGGGTACCTTAGATTAAAATCGCCGCAGAGAATGGGGGATTTTTGGATCGCGATGAAAATATGTCTTTAATGATCCTTCAGATTTCCGTTCGAATTGGATGTTATTTAATCTTTCTATTATCTGAGAATATTTAAAAATAGAAAATTATTTTAAAGATTGGGTTAAGAATTTTAGAATGGATCATGAACTCGAATCAAAATATTCAAAATGTTTAACAATTATACGGTAATGTATACATACTGTATTCTTGAAACTGTAAATATCAAACCACCGCACGAAAATTAACTCATACTAATCATTAGTCACGCTTATTATTTTATAAAAGAATTAAAACGGATTATCAATAAAATTAAATTAAAACAACTATTTAGAAGTACACTAGTAGCAATTACTTAATTAGAGATTAATGATAAATTGATGATTCCCCTAAAAAATATAGAAAGCTGACAGTAGTCTGTATAATTAATATAAATTCTTAATATTGTACTCGCAACAAAGCTGTATTGCTACTAAAAATAGTAGCAATACAGCTTTGCTGATACAATATTATGAATTTATATTAGTTAATTAATATTTACTACTTACATAATTATTAACATTTAACAACTGGTACAGAAGTGTTAAAATATTTTACTAACTGGTACAGTCGTACCAATGGTTTCGTACTGGCTGAATATCAATGCTGATCATCAGATATGAGAGATCATCATTGGCATAATTATGCGATTGATTACAAGAAGCCAAATATAACATTATCGTCGTATAATGTTATATTTACGACGATAATGGAAGTTATGGAACTAGGAGAATGTAGTTCCTACATTCTCCTAGTGAAAAGGCCTCCTACTTCCATAATTTTGATCCTATTGGGATATAATCTTTATAAAGCCTTAAATAGCCTAAATGACGATTACATTTCAAATTTCTTCGAAATCAATTCAACCATATGACCTACCGACATTTCTACAGAACAGAATCGTTCTCTTCTATACATTTTAATTTTAGCCCAAATAGGCAAAAATTTTTATATTTTGATTGAACTAGGATATGGCTTTATTGTATTTCTAAATTTAAACAAAAGCGATTAACAATGCGATATATAAAAATGTTTATGAAAAATTGACCCACTTCCCCTCTTTATTTTGATCCACCAATTGTGCTAAGAAATCTTAAGTGGCCTAACAAATATCTATATCCCAAATTTCATCGATATTGGTTGAACGAGCCGACCTATAGATATATCTTCGGTGGAGGAGGAGGAAAAGAAGACAAAGGAAAAGAGGAGGAGTAGGAGGAAGAGATGGAGAAGATGAAGAGGAAAAGGCGAAAACGAGAAGTAGGAGAAGGAGGAAGAGGTGGAGAAAAGAGAAGGAAGAAAAGAAGAAGGAGAAAGACTGAAAAAGGAGGGGAAGAAAAAAGAGGAAATGGAGAAAGAAGAAAAGGATAAGGAAGAGAAAAAGGAGAAGGAGAAGAACAAAAACGCTTTTTTGCAATTTTTAAACTGCCCTAATTCTTTTATTAATTGGATTTGAGACTTCAAATTTTGCAATCGGTACCCTATTAAATATCTAACTTAAGACCAAAGTCACAGTGAGTTGAATTTTGACCATAATAGTTCCTCTAATAAAAGTCAATCAGTGATTTCTGTACTTGGCTTAGAGTCATTTACTGATGTCTCTTGATAAATGGTAAAAAAAATAAAATTTTCAGGTGAAATTATTTCAATCTTTATAATTTTAACAAAAACATATGTGTAAATCTTCTCCATCTTTAAATTTAATAGGATACAAAATTTTGAATACAAATTAATTACGGATATCTCAAAGATGGGGATTTAACATTGCAAATGCAAATCTTAAAATAATTTTAAATATAGAATAAAAAGAAATATTTACTGATCAGAATACTAATTAAAGAGTTTTTCTCAAAGAAATCTCATAATATATTATGTTTATTGATTTTAATAATAAATTCATGGTGAAAGATAACTTCACCATGAATTTATTATTAAAATGGTAAGAATGTCTTCTTGTAAAAATATTAAAAAATTTTCGCAATTATTTGAATTCCTTATCACGTATTTGAAAAAAATCTACTGATGATTCAGATTTATGTATAGAATTAATCGAATTTCTCTCCTAATTATTTTTTTGATCATTTAATTCTTCATAGTTATATAATTATAAATATATCGAGTAAGAAAATGTGTTGTAAATGATTAAAACACCGATAAAAATTATTCCTGAAATAAAGATTACATATTCATATACAGTATATGTACGTGTAAATTTTAAAAACTATTGGGATGCACTTATGCAATTTTTATTTATTTTGGAAAATGGTTTTACTGTTGTTTTGGAAGCTCCTGGTCCGTCCTTGGTCGATCCGTCGACCAAGTTGACACTTGGTTGACGGATCGACCAAGTGTCGGAAGCCTCCAAAACAACAGTAAAACCATTTTCCAAAATAAATAAAAATTTCACAAGTACATGGGACGGATCGATCAAATGTCGGGACCAAAGTGTCTTGGATCGATTGTCAATTCCTTGATGGTCACTCTGCCAAACAAACATTTATTCGAATGTACAAATGTTATTTTCATTTATTTTTTGTATTTTTTGTATTTTTTGTTATTTTTATTTATTTATTCTTTGTAATATAATTTGTTTTATAAAACAAACGATATAACGAGTTCCTATTCGATTTTTATTATACGTAATAGAAATTGTATCGCGCTCTCAGTTTGATATTACAAAGAATATAAAGAAATAATACAGTATAACAAATATGACAAATAATAAAATAAAAATAAAAATCGAAGAAATAAAAACAACAAAATTGAAAAAAAGTTATATGTACATTCGGCCGAATGCCCGTTTTGATAATTATCTGTTCGATTTATTGTCCATCAAAGAAATATGCATGTATTCCATCTATCCGAGCATATTGTTAATTATTACTGCTAATATATTCATTATTTATTTTTATTTACTTGTATCAAATATATAAAAACCACAATTTTAATAATTTAAATATATTAAATAAAGTTCACCTAAAATTTAATTTGATTCGAATTGTTTCGAAAACAGCAAAAAGTACTCCTCCTGTGATCTTAGTCTTGGATTCATCGAAAGTCATGTAATTATCACTCTGAAATGAAAATATTTCTAAAGACTTTTATTATAACTACATGTTAAATTTAAATATAATGGAATATTACCAGCATGCCAGCTATTTTCCAAACGTACGTGTCGTTCGTGTTTCCTATAAGGAATGTATAAAGATAATTAGAATGTCATAAAAGGTAGTCTTGATAATTTATGTTTCAATTTTGTTACAGATATAATTTCCTCTTTGTTTACTTATAAAACTGTACCTGTACTATGCCTTAAATAAATATTTTGAGAGAAATTTTTTTTAATTTAGTCAAATTTGACATGCAGTATATTGCACTAAAATATGCTTAAATGAAAATATAAATTATTAAATTAATCATTTTACGTTATATTTACTGAATTTCATTAATAAGAATATTTTTATTAAACGATAATATTCAATTATTTCCAGTACATAAATTAATATATTTTTTTGTGCATATTTTACGCCCCTTTCCAATCAGGGAGATTACTAAGGGGCGGAACCAGTTCCAACCACGGGCTGCACCCACATTCGTGGAGGGCGGCCGGATGGTGAAGGACGGGGATCGCCAGGCCGGGCCCAGCACCCCGAAAAAAACTTTTCAGGAGTTACCAGATCCGAGACGCGAACGCGGGTCCTCCTGCGTGGTACGCCGACAGCGTTATCACTCGGCCATCCGGACGTCCATAAATTAATATTGAGATATAATTAAAAATTGTTTTATTTATTTATTTATTATAAAAAAAATGGATGCTGTCAATGCTTAGAATAGAAATTATATCTTGGAATATTATAATAATGAATAAATCTACAATCATTAATAATAAAAAATTTAAATAAATTATTCAACATTATTATTATTTTTATTGAGTGGCAACATTGAAGAGTTACTTCTTGAATTAATGGAGTATTGCAACACCAACTAGATAACAAGGTCTCGGCGCTGCGTCATCGGTTTTCACAGACATCAACCAATATACTTTTAAATAATTATTGTAAAAGAAGAAATGATTTTCAGAGTCAGGTGAAAAAAGGAAACTTCAAACTTTTGTAAAATAAGTTAATTACATTTTATCTTTATAATTGATTCTTTTATAATTATAATCAAGTTTATTGTGATGTATTGTATTGCTGTTAATGTAATAACTGTAATTTTGCAAAATAAATAAAATCATGATTCATCTTAATACATTTTTGGAATACTGTTTTTTTTATTTCTGTTCAAGCTCATAACACTTAATTCAAAAATTAACTGAAACTAGAAATTACCCGCTCATATAAATGAGCGGAAATATAATATCACTTGAAATTTTGCTTGAAATATATTTCCGAAC
>WUQG02434840.1:0-14032 GCA_011317285.2 Androctonus mauritanicus | reverse complement strand
ATTTCCATTTTCATCATTCATATGGTGAACATTCCTCACCATACACAGCTGACATCTTTTCACGAACTGTTTGTGCAGATTTCTCTTGAAGATGAAGGAACCTGTATCATGGCTTGATTCTCAGTTTTGCCCACCATGATATCATCTACTATCATGCTTCTAACTAGTTAAACAGGATCTATCAAAATAAAATGGTATGCATATTAGTAAGAATAACCTATCATTGTTTACAAATGTAGATCTATAGCACACATACAACATAGTGAGGATAAGACTTTTTGGCCTCTTCTTATATTAACATTTAGAAAACAAAGCAAACAAATAGTCCCACTATTATAAATGAATCTGATATATATCAAATTATTAGAAATAACTAGTAGATATTATTGATTTTGTAAGCATTACTTAATCCTAGAAACAAAAAAACTGTAAATTAAAGTTTTATTGCAATCTACTGAAACTGTCTGTTACTTTTTATTAATCTTTATAGCATGGATAATGAAAATTGGGAATTATTCATAAATTTCTTCAACTAGGAAAAAACAAATTGTGTGGGATTTTCCTCTTTTGCATTAGGAAAAATAAAGAAATGATATGTTCATTTCTTACATCATGTTTCAGTGTTATGAATGTTGGAAAGACAAAACATCAGTATAAAAGAAAAAAGTGTAATAATATAATGTTTTCATTACTTAAAATGTCAATGCATTTGCTAATTTAATAGCATTTTGTGAATTAGAAAGACAAACATGCTATATCTTCATTATTAGCTGTCTTATAGTGAAATTCTTCTGGCTTTAGTGAACTATTTGCAACTGAAGTGTCTGACTGTTCAGCTGGTTATATACTCTTATATTTATGAACTAGATTTAATATTGATTGTAGACCAATTTGAGAATTTTAGATTATTTCACCAAATTTTAATATAAATTTGTTTTTTTCCCTGTTATTTTTTTCTAATTAATAAATTAAATGAAAATATTTAATCAAACTCATTTTGAATAGTTAAAAAGAGAAAGAAGATATGCAATATTCTGCATATCATTTTATTCCAAAAAATTTTTTATTATGCTGTGAATTGAATAGTGCCTACTGTGCAATATTAAGCAATATTTCCAAGCTTCATTGATATTAGATTGGTAATGAACATAATTTTAAGAATTATTGAATATTTTAACTTTTCAATAATTCTTAAAATTATTGAAAAGTTCAAGCAATATAAGAAGAAAAGATTAAATTAGCTTAAATTTTATAGTCTTTTCCTTCAGTTAGCAAATAATAGTGAGACATAAAATTCTTTAGAAAGATCAATGGATAACATCTTTCCCATATATTTTCAAAAAAATGAACTGATTTGCAATTTGCTACCAAGATTATAACACACTATCAGATTTGCTTTTTACATATGTTCAAATTCATGTGCACAAAGCCACTATTATAATGAAGTTTGCAAAGTCGCAGATTCTAATGAACACCAATAATAATAATTATAACTAAATCTAATGGTTTACACGACTCTGCAAATCCAGAGTTCAGCCTGAGCTCAGATGCTAGACTATGCTCTAACTGAAATACAATCAAAACAAAAACAATCTAAGTTTAACATCTAACTGACAAAGTAAACAACCAGAAACTTACAACTATAAGTATCAAACAAGTGTTAGAACTAAACCAACAAAAACGACATTAGAAACTTACACTAATAAATTGAATAAATTCCCAAACAAATTAAATAACAAAAAATATAAATTTATTAGATTCAAAAATACTTACAAAACTTGTTAATTAAAGCTTTATTAAACAACAATAAAGCAGATTCAAATAATTAACAAAACTTATTTAATCAAAATTCGACTGTCCAAAATCCAATTATTCACAAGAAATAAACCTTAAATACTACTAAAATTCTACTACCTCTACCATGATACAGACTTCAAGCAATTGTAGATCTTTACAAGAATTCAAATGTCACTCAATCAATTTCACTTTGAAACCATCACCTCTCCATGTCATTGGATACAAGAGCTTTTCTACCGAGTGACGTACAGTCCCACATTGCTTCATTTACATAAATTTGGTTAACAAGTTTAATTTTATTAGTTTACAGGAGTAATCAATTCATAAACAAGAAACAGTTCAAGCACTATAATGCAGTAATGGGAAACATAAAAACTTTAATGATAAAGAAGAACGAACGTTTTTGGCTAAATCGCCATCATCAGGTATCCTGATGATGGCTGACTGCCAAAAAAATTTGTTACTCTCAAATAAAGTAATCTTAGCTGCAAAAAGTGCTTATTTGATATTATTATTTTAGATTATATGAGTAGAAGCAGCAAAAGTAGTAGTATGCTATCATTCATTTCTTGTTTGAAAGTCTTCAAGAATATCAATATAGACTTAATAAATCCAATTCTCCAAACACGTTTTGCTTTCTATATTTCAATAAGACCTTTGAGTTTGAGTTCCTCAATTATAAGAGTTCAGCATCTTGAAAACATCTTCAGGAATAATTTCCAAATCAAGTTTGTTGCCTAGGCAACAGAAGCACATATAACAGCAAGCTTGATTTGGAAGGCAACAGATCAATGTTTGCTGTGGATCCCTGAATAAGCTATGAAGAAAAAGCAAACATTCCTCCAGACGTTCTTTATTGTTTTGTCAGCAACTTTGTCAATAAATTTGTTATAATCCTTGCTGCAGCTAGGCTATTGTTGAAGGCCTTCTAAAAATTTGTCAATAAATTTTTCTTATTAAATTTTAAGCTGTTTTCCATACTACTGGATACTAAGGAGCAAGGCATTTCAATGTGCTTCATAGGCTTCCCATATCTCTTGTAAGGTCTTGTTTTCTTGTTTTGTGTTGCTTTTCTGCTGGAAATAATTAAGTGATGGAAATAGTCCAGCATAGGCCACCTATATTCATAGTGGATCAGTTATGAGATGAAAAATTAGTTTAATGTACTGAGCTAAACCCTTCTGAAAAAATCTGAATTATGGAATCTAGAATTAAATCCAAATTCTTCAGAATGGCATGCAACATAATTCTATGCAGTTGGCTCATGTTTTACTGTAAATTGGTGGAAACAATTTAGATTTTCATTCAGAGGTCAGGCTTGAATCCAGATTTTAGATCAACAATGGAATTAGACAGGTAATGTTTAGGGCAAGACAACTTATATGTATGAAAGATGTAAATTACTCTCACCTTAGATATCAACTTATTCATAACATTAAAGCAGCATAATAGAATGAAAGATTAATTTGCTCATTTTGATTAATAAATTTACAAAATTGAAGACAATGACATAACACAGACAACATAAACTGGGGAATTCCTGTATAATCAAAATTGGACCAGAGATTGGAGATATTTCAGGCAATGCAATGAAAATACATAATTAATATTTTAAATTAATTTTTTAGATTTTTATTCAAATTTATGTTGGATTTTGTAATTGTCAAGGAATATTAAAAGTTGTCTTCATTTCAACTAAGTTAATAATTTAAGAATAAGCAAAATACTTAAATTTTTTTAGGATATTGAGCAGTTTTTATTGTTTAGATTTTTTCTTGAAGTGATTTCAAAAGTGTTTTTAATTTTAAAATTGGCAAAATTAGTAACAGTGATTGTTTAGAGTAGAACTTGTTGGGGATCTAAATTTTTTATAATCATTTTGTGATTTATCCTTTAAATATTTTTTTTTAATGTTGATTCAAAAAATGTTTTGTTTTTAAATTTGATGATTTACCTCAAAACTTAACAAAAATTGTGGAATTTAAAAATGGAAAATTTAAAATTGGTTTTGTTTAGATCTGGCTAGCAATAGTTAAATATGAATTCATTTGTTATATTATTAAATTTAATAATCACTTGTTTAAAATTATAATGCAATTTATTATATTAATGCAGTTTTACAGACATCTAATATATATATTTTTATTGTATTTTGTTTATTTAATTTTCTTTCATTTTAGGATCCAAGAGCAGAGTCTCTTATATATCTTCCTGGATTTACTGTTTCACCAGCTACAGAATGCAAATCAAAAAAATAGTAAGAATATTTTTAATACTAATTCTTCAATATATAGGCCAGATATCAAATCTTATAATGCTATTTTTAATCTAGGAGTATTTAGAATTTTCTGTTATAAATTATTTATAATTATTTTAAAAAACCCACAATGAAATTAGTTTGTAAAAACCTTGAGCAATATTAGTTAGCAAAGTAATGTTATTTAATTGAAAAATAGAAAATTACAATTTTATAAAACAAATACAAATCAGTCAGAAAGGATTGGTTCTAACTGTAATTAATTATGTAATTGATTGTTTGTCAATTACATAAATTGCTTACAGTTTAGAACTAATAAGCAGAATATATTACAAGAAGCAATTCATTAATAAAAGTGTATAAAGTAATTTATAATTTTCATAATTATATCATATTTCATCAATTCTAGGATGCACATTTTTTTCATATTTTAATATCTTCAAAATCAGGATGAAACTTTTTTATTTAATTACATTACAATATTATACAAGCATTTTCATAACTTTCCAGAAAAATTTGTAACTAAGTTGTTCTCTGATGGCTGAAATTCCTTTAGTAGTTATAACTTTTTCATGTATAATTCTATACAGATACTATATATATCACTTTGTGCTCCTTCATCAGTTAACTAATTGAATAAGCTTCTAATGCACTCCTCTGTCAGAAATTGTCTTACTGTAGTTTAGAAACTCTATAATTTCATTTTTTTTACATATGTCAAGAAAAAATTATTAAATATCAATTTTTATCATATTGTTTATTGTTTTATCATCATAACCAAAATATTGCTTCAATGTGGATTTTTTAATAAATTTTTAAATAATTCTTTTGTTTCAGTTTAATTAGAATTGTCAAATATAATAATTAATTTTGGACTGCCAAAATTCAAGAATCCATCATCCAAATTTGGCCAAATTGTTGTATCATGTTCAATGTCTCCTTTTTAGTTGCTATATATGTTTTTTTGAAAGGTCAAAATTCCAGGGTCCAAATTTTAATTTACGGAGAAATTCCAAATTATATTTAATTACAATTTGACTGCTTGTATATAATATGATTTTTCTGTTTTTTCATATACAAAATTCAATAAATTAATTTTACTTAAAAATTTATACTTTTATCAGAGGAATAAAGCAACCAATACTTCACATCATGATTGATACTGATGTTACTGTCCTAGATTATGGCAGGAAATAGTCAGCTGATTATGATGTTACTTCATCATTTCTTTACATTAATTATATTTTAAATGTAACAAAAAAATTTATATAATAAAATAATTTTTGTGTTATCTGTAGTCAAACAAGTAATTTGTAGATCAGGTATCTACAGTTATTGACAAAAAGCAGCCAACAATGTCAACTACTTGACTTCAGCCTATGAACTAGTTACATTATGCTGATTAAGAGGAGAGATATTAAACCTATCCTCTTTGTTTGAAAGTACTAATATAACTTTATTTTTAAATATTTTTGACAAAATTAATGACTTAGAATGAATAAATATGGAGAAATAATTCACCATCTGCCATTTTTAAAAGACATTGACAAGAATCTTAATTGTAAAATGTGATGATTTATTAAAAATTTGTGCTAAATCTAGCATACAGATAGTACAGTGATTGCTACAAATACAAATTATAGCAATATTTATTAATAAAAATAAATTTTTAAAAAAGTCATCTTTCTTATATATACTAATACTTCTTATAAAATAAAAAGTATTTTCCACATATTATTTAAGAAAATAAGAAGAAAAATGGCTAATAAACAATTATTCATAGAATAGGGTATTGTATTTCATCTGCCAGAAGGGAGAGTACTATTGTTTGATTACACGAAGTATCAGATTAGACTTAGAGGTATCAAATTACAATATAAATAATCTTTGTTAGTTGGAAAAATTATTTAGAATTATCAAGTATTTGATATTATTTGAAGCAGAATATTATCAAGAATATAATTATGTAAAAAAATTTTTTTATCTGGTGCAGAAATCATTAATAATTTTGAAAAAATGTATATTTGCATGTGCAAATAAGGCCTAAATAATTATTTTTGTAATTTTTTTTCTTTTTTTGATTCTTAATCCAAAATTAAAAAATGATGTTAGGATACAGCATATTGCCAACAAAATCCAATTTTTTCTTGCTGAAAAATTAAAATGCAAAAAAGTAGGATGAAAAGGTCAGTAAAAGTTAGGATTCATATCCCTTTCATCTAATAAATATCCTTATTAGAAGAAAGGGACTTGGATCCTATAAAGTTAAGTAAAAAAATGGAGAAGTGCAAAGGATTATGAATTATTTTTTTGAAAAGGTCAATGAATAATATTGCTTTTGTATATATAAAAAATATATTCAAGGGGCAGCGAATTTAGATGGATTGGATTCAATTGGTTTTCTTTAGGAAAAGTTGTAATAAAATGTTTTGATAAAAAAAAAAAAAAATTTTTTTTAAATGTTAAAATTTTTAACAAAGGTTAAACAGTAATTAATTTTTTTATATTATGGAAGAAATGGTGAATGTTTTTCAAAAAGAAGAAAAAATTTTACATGCAGACTCACTCATTTTATAGTGGCTAATTTTCTTATCTTTCCAGTTATGAAGAAATTTTTTTACATTGGCCATGCAAAGTTCACTCTAAACCTTCTTAATATGAACTTTGCTAATTTTTTCTTTTAATGCAATAGTTTTACCATTTTATCATATGATTTTATTAAAATGTATATTTATTAAAGAAATGCCAAACAAATTTTATTTTAAAATTTTCTGTTTGAATTTAAAAAAATCATCATTTGATGATTTTTTTTAAAGGAGTGGAAACTTAACTGGGTTTTTCCAAAAAAGTGTTTTGAATATTAGCATTCTATTCTTGTTATTGTTAGGATGGACTTGGTCATTTGAAAGTGCAAATAAATTCGATTTTTCATTAAAGATTCTTTTTCTTAAACTTGATTTTATTATCTTCTATGAAAGCATTATTCACATAAGTTGAAAGAAATAAATAAAACATATAAACAATATTTAACTACAATAGACATGTACAAAAGAGAATTTAGATCTCTTTCAAGCTGTAAAATACAAAATTTTAGAATTTTGAGTAGATTTATTTATAATTGAATTAGAAATAAATATCATATTAAAACTAGATATTCTTACATAATATCAATAAATTTCTGTATCGTGAATTTATGGGTGATGGTACTCCTCTAATAATTTTTCAAATTTTACAAGATAGCATCTAGTAAATAAAAGATTTTGCCAATTTTTTAAATTGGATTGATTATAGGAGTAAATTAACTTTTAAGATTTATGAAATTGACCATTTTGTAATTTTATAATAAAAAATTTTATTGTAAAATTTATTTACAGACTGTCCTCGACTTTCAATGGGATTATGTTTTGATAATCCCATCATAAGTTGAAAATATTGTAAGATGAAAATAATCAATAATATTAATAATTTTAGTTGTAATAATAGACAATGGAACACTGAATCTTTTAACCCAATGGTTTCTAAACTTTGTGTCTACACCCCCTTTTTTTGTAAAAAATTGGTTCCCCCCATCATTTTCATAACAATTTAACTTTATTAATCCTTTCTATTTGCAATCTAATAATACAAAACAATATATCATATTTTATATAAATAAGTTCTTAAAAAATATATATATTTATTGGTGTATGTATAATTTTTAATATAATTAAAGAAATCTTACAAAACAAAATAGAATACATATTTAATACAACATAATATTTAATGTGATGGATAGGTTCCTTTTTCAGCACAAATTCTCTTAAATAAGGGTATCGTTGAAGATATTGCTATTCACAATTTTTTTCAGCCACTAAATAAGATTGATATTTTGTTTTCAAAACAGTTACAGCAGAAAGTTTCTAGTACATGGATATATGTATTTATAATCCTTTTGCTGATTTTTTTTTTCAACACCAATTTGAGTTTATTTTTTATTTGTTTGTCTCAAAAATGATGTTTTTGTTAATTCTTGCAATAGACTAGTGCCTCCCTAGGGGGCATACTCCACAATTTGGAAAATACTGCTTTAAGGTGTATAATTGTGCAGATTTGATTTTGGGTCTTCATAAAATAATTTGGAATTGAACCTGGATCCTGAAGTGTAAGCAATTGCTTTACTACACTTTTAATAAAATGTAACATATTTTAGCCAATATGTTATAAAAATAGTCAAGTTCAGAATATCATAAATTGAATTATCATAAGTCAAAGACTTACCTGTATTTATAACCACCAAGTCCAACTAGCTTCTTTAAGCTAACTTAAAAAATTTTTAATAATATTAAATATCAAACTTTTGAGTTTTTGATATCAGTTATATTTTAAATATAATTTAATTTTACTTGAAGATGAGGATGAAGCAAAAAGTATTTGTGTAATCTAATATTATAGGTTCTCATAAGTGAAGGTGGTTCCAAATTTATGAGTTAATTCATTCCTGAAGTACACTCATAAAGCAAAAACTTGTAAAGCAAAAAATTCATTTCCCATAGATGTAATATTAAAAATTTCTCAACAATGAAATTTGACCTAATAATAATAAATAAAGGTCAACAAAACAATAGTTTATAATTAAACAATAATTTATCTATAGAAATGAAAACATAGCTTTAAAATTAAGCAAATTATAATAATTATAATGAAATTATTTATGTCATACAAATGTTAAACAATTTTTTTCTTCATCATTATAAGCAGATGAGTAGATGAACTTGTACTTAAGTTCCAGGAATGAACATTATTTATATAATATATAAATGGATGATATACAGAACAATTTTTAAGTGAAAAAACTTAATTTATCAAAGAATTATAGTACTTTCAGAAAGAATTATATATCATCCATTTATATATTGAAACTATAAGTGAAATAGGAGTAAATAATAATTATTTATATAATTATCTACTTTCACTTCCTGGTCTACCATCTTGATTTTCTTATTTCATGTAGCACTACAATACTATTGAATTCATATAGCTACATACGTTATTTGAAATTCTGTGTTTATGTATATTTAACATTTATTTATTACAGTTAATGTCATATTTTTTGATTTTGTTGATATTTGATATATGAAAAAGAATTTATAAAGCAAAAACTACCTCTATTTTCTACATAAGATATATACAAATAGAAAATAGCAGTATACACACACGTGATGTCAGTTGAATCATTAAGCCTATCAAACTTTAAATTTTAATACAAGTTAAAGAATCAGATAAATATTTTCATCAAAATTGCAAAAAAATTATTGTCTAGACAAATACACTCTGAATAATTATATACATTATTTCTAATAGCACAAGACCATGTGGAATCAATTTAGTTATTAAGCCAGTCAAAGTTTAAGAATAATAATAAATAAGATAATATAATAGATAATAAATTAGGAATATACTATATGTTAAAAATAAAACTATAATAGCTTTTAATATAAAATTAATTTTTTAGTAGCATAACGAAATAATACACATCACAGTACTTTTATATCTGCCATTAATTTTAAAAGCAATAATCATGTGACCATTGTAATCCAATTATGTCATTTAGCTATGCATATTACATGGTCATTTTAATTAATGCAATGAAATTGCTCAAATATCATTACTGTTTTAACCCGGTGGTAGTGTTGTCTTTACCTGACAATGTCAGGTTTCATGCTGGCTGTGAGCCCCAGTTTTTATTAAAAACTTTTTGTATTTTTTAATCTACATTTTCTGATTGAATTAAAGTTTTTATTTCTGACAAGTTTCTATTCTATAATGCATAAAAAAAAAATCATTTTTCTATGTTATGTTGCTGTTTTAATAAATTATTATGTATTTCAATAACTCCTTATCAAAATTATGTAAACAGATGAAGAAATTGCATTTCAGACAGCCATAAATCTTTTCCTGACATCAAACAAACACAGTTTCTGTTTTATTTGTAAACAGAGGAATGGCTTTTGTAAGCCAAGATAATAATCCAAGGTCATTTGGAGGTGATGCATCAGTGGAAGTGACTTGCAAACAAGATTAATGAAATATGATCTTCAGAAGCATTCTTCAATTTCATTGGCTATTAATTGTATATTATTTAACCTCATATTCTAATTTTATCTTTTTTTCTGATTATATGCATATTTTGTAAAAATTTCCAACCAAAAAGAGATTTTTTATGTTTTATGAATTTTTTTTTTATCAGATGTATAATATGCAAATTATGAGGATAAACAGATTCAAAAATTAATTTTTTTCATTAGTGTTAATGATAAAATAATTTGCGTTTTTTCTTAAAGAGAAAGGTTGAAGAGAAAAGCTATACATTTTGATACTAGGGTCAGAATTTATGATGTAAGGATACGTCATTTCCGACTAGAACTAAACAATAATTTCTTCAAGTATTATTTATTAATTTATCTTGTAATATTCACTTTTGAATTGTATAATTAAACATTAAACAATTCCTGTTAGAAATTTTATGAAATCTTTAATAAATTTATTATTATAATTAAAAGAAAGATATAACTGCATGCAGTAATGTTAAATCATTATTCAAAATTTAATGAAGAGCTTTAAATAAAATTTGGAATCAGATAAATAATATATTAAATTATATAAAAATAAGGAAATTATATTTATTCAGAAAACTTTTATCTAATCACAAATTTAATAGTTTGTTTACATGCATCGAAACACAATGTGAATCAAGCAACAGCCATGCCACAAAACTGTGAACTATTTTTAGAAATTATTAATTATGGTAATCTACATAAGCGGAATCAGGACAGATTTCTTGAAGGGAGTGTCAGTCCAAATATTTTTTTTATGGCTGATTTTAATGCTTTGCAACATATAATGAATGGGAAGGACCTAGCAATTTAGGAAAATTCTAATTTTTTCATATTTTTCAAAAAAAAAAAAAAATTTTGATCCAACCTCTGAAAGTAGTAGTGTGCAGAGTTTCAGTCCAATGAAACCACTGCTGGTTAATAATTTTCTTGATGAAAACTTTGATGAATACTATTTATTTCATGTTAATTTAAATTTTATTAAACATTTTAAGTGAATAACAGCTTATTCACTTAAAAGGTTAGCTGTTATTCACTTAAAAGGTTAAATAATGGTGTCATTACTGGAAATTCCAACAGAATTTCCAGTAATGACACCATTATTTACATAATATTCACAAATCTTATTTACATAAGATCAGTGAATCATGTATTATAAGAGATATGATCTTCATTCACAGTAGAATATTATTTCTTTATAATTTACTTTTCATTAACAACAGTTTATGACAAATAAAATTTTCATAAACAATTCAGATAAAATTAAGCTTATTTGCACATCAATTTTGTGGAAATATCTTTCCAATGAATAAAGACTGCAGCTTCCACTATTAATGCATGCTTACAATTATTAAATCAAAATAAATGTGAAATATAAATATTGAATATTAAATAATAACTAAAATGGAAATAAAATAGATATAAATGATATGCTTCAAGATACAATTGGAAAATATTTGATCTTTTACAAAGTAGACTTAGATATCCACATCAATCTCTAGTCTGTGATTATCTAAGCTTTTATAATGTAATTTCTATAATTACTGAGCATAATTATGCTCAATGAATGTGTTATAATGGGACATCCTGTACATAAATTATCATTTAATATTCTGATTTAAAAAACGAAAATGGCAACTTACTGAAAGACAGTGAAGACGGAAAATAAAATTCTTCAGCTGTAGATAATGATTTAAACTTGGCCAAAGAATTTGTTTTTAACTGAAGATTCTAAAAATATCATTTAAACGGAAAAATATAATTAAAATTTAAAATCTAAATTAAAAATATTTAATCATATGAAAAAATATTTTATTGTACTTATATTAAAATTTAAAATAAAATATTACCAATAAAGGTAATGTAGGTACTTGCTCAGATATTTGTGAAAGTGAAAAAATACCCATATAAGAACAGAATTTTGTATTAGGACATCTGAAAATTTATTTTAAATATTAAATTTTTAGACATGAATTTTCAAATTTTGATGAACTATATTCAAATGCATTAAATGTAATAAAATAATTGATAATATTAAAAAAAGTCATTATACATCAAATTTGATAAAATTAGTACTTTATAGGAAAATAAAAATATACGTCAAATGTTTTTGACTCAAAATTGTAAGCTTAAGTTATTATCAGGTAATAAAAAAGTGTTTCAAATCCCTTTTGTCTTCTAATGATTGTAATTTGAAACAAAATCCACAAGACAAATAAGCACGTTAAGTAAGCATGGTTTTATTCTGTATAACATTTTCGGACTATGATTTCAGTCCCTCATCAGTACATAACACAGAAATACACTCACTATAGACATAAATGTCATAAACACAAAATCGTTACAGTTCTTTGGTCGAACAGTTTTGTGTTTATGACATTTATGTCTATAGTGAGTGTGTTTCTGTATTATGTACTGACGAAAGACTGAAATCATAGTCCGAAAACGTTATACAGAATAAAAACCGTGCTTATTTAACATGCTTATTTGTCTTTGTGGATTTTGAACTCTTAGTAAGCAGTCTTATAGAACTTTTTAATTTGAAACAAAAGTGCTGGTATTTCTTTTTAACTGTAATACCTTCTTCAACATATCAGTAGTTAATTTTATTAGATTTAATTTGTGAATTTAGTATTATGAATCTATTGTTATAATTTAATCTAATTTCTTACCGAACTCTGGAAGGCATTTGAGTCCTGTACCACTGATTCATATCAAATAATACTAAATAACATACAGGATTATATTCTGTACTTTCATCCGAAGCTTCCCAAGCTATAACACACAAGCTATAGTCTGGGCTGGTATTCCAATCTGTCAAAATAAATGTAATTTCTTTTATGTATATTTTATTTTCAAAATTAAGTATTTTATTAATGAAAATTTTAAAAATCAAATCAAAAAGATATAATTTAATGGACATTGTCAAATGTTTTATTAATTCAAAATGACTTGATAAAGGAAAGAAAATCATATCTGTTCTTGATTTTCAATAAAACTGAATTGCTTTATTATATTTATTATTTATTATTAATATCATTTATTATTAGTCAATATTAGAGCATCAAGCTGATAAATGTCATAGATGTCAAAAATCTGTTAATACCAACAAATAGGAAGTCATGGGTGGGCAATCTGACGACGACTTTCAAATGAGCTGATTATGCAAATGAGGACAGTTGCGAAACTTATTTCATAAACCATAACAGATAAGGAAAAATTTCCAATTACAAACTTGTTCAGCATTCAGTTCTGAACATATTAAAAAACTTCATCAAAATCAGATGAACAGTTCATTCAAAAATGAAATAAAAACATTTTTACATGAAAAGAGTTGACACATTTCTGACAAGTAAGAAACAAACCAACACCAAAACATAACACCCAAATCAATAAATTAAAAGTACAGAGCCTAATCAACAAGCAAAAACTAATCAAGGATGTGCTCAAAATGTCTTCCACCAGCACCTAAGTACAGTTGGAGTTCCTCACAGCTTTCAGAATATCAGTAGAAATCTCTGCACAAATAGTAATGATATGGTCTTGAAGATTCTCTACTGTTATTATGCAAGAATAAGTTGTTATGGACTCAACAATTGCTGTTTATGGGTAAACTGATCTTGAACATTTCAAGGAATTGATGTATGATAGATTAAAATGCTTCATTTTTGGGAGAACTATTCATCCAATTTTGATGAAGTTTTTTTTTAAAGTATTCAGAATTGAATGCTGAACAGGTTTATAATTGGAAATTTTTCCCTATCTGTTACAGGGTATGAAAAAGAATTTGCAACTATTCTTATTTACATAATCAGATCATTTGAAGGTCATCATCAAGTAATCCACCCAGGACTTCTTATTTATTAGCATTAACAGATTTTTTAAA
>WUQG02434829.1:0-14032 GCA_011317285.2 Androctonus mauritanicus | reverse complement strand
GGGTAATTTAACCACACATTCTAGAATACATTCGGGTGAAAAGCCTTACAAATGTCAAGCTTGTAATAAAAGTTTTATCCAGCACCATCACTTGAAACGTCACAAATTAAAGTTACACTAAGAAAGAAAGCATTTACATAAATAATTTATTGCGGATATTCTGTTGCAGTTGTGTATTTTAACTGAAAGATGATTGAAATATTTCACTACTATTATAAACTGTATAACATATAACTTTCAAAAAATGAAAAATTAAATTACAAAATGATTATAATGCTTGTTTTGTAGTAATATGTTTTACTGTCTACTTTAAATATTTATTCTTAAGGCGCGATCCACACTATCGAGCCGCTCATGGTTCGATTTCTCTCCGCTCTTATTCGAGACATTTTACAAAGTTTTCACATATTCGTTCTCCAGTACGTCTGAAAGTGATATACCGGTTGGACGTAGTCGTTTATGCTGTAGAAAATTTTTATCTGAGGAGTTATCAATTGTGACAATAAATTTTTCATCGGAGCAGTTATCAATTACGGCTATTCTTGACGAGATGGAAAATATTAAGAAGGGGAAAAAGTCAGAAAGACGTGGGTACAGTCAAGTTTAACGTGAAAGAGAATATTATACCTGTATCCTCATTTAATAGTTGATGGCGATAAATATATAAAATATTTGCGAATGGATTTCCATAAAAATATCGCTATAATATTATTGTAAGTTGTATGTTTATATAAACCTGGTCTGTTTTTTCTAATTCAATCAGCATTCCATCTAAAATTAAGATATCGCTATATTAATTTCACTTTGTATACACGTATGTAAATAAACTGGAGGATAAATAATAATAATTAATTTATGAACATACCTACTTAAGAATTCTCTCTAGGTTTTCCGTTGTTGGTAGCTTTAATTTCATAATTTTTCATAAACTCTTAAAACAATAAAATCGCTGAGATGAGTCTTGATCGAACAAAGAAGGCAATTGGTACTGTCCGTATAAGTCCAGAAAATTTCGGTCACGCTCCGGTGAAATATTCATTCTGATCAAGTCTGTCTGGAACGTGATTGGAAGAGACTCGATGGTTACCCATAGTTTGAACAGGCTGGTTCAAACAATGCAGAAATATCTGACCGGACCAAAAGACACAACTGTGGGACACATCGAACTGTGAGCGGATAGAGAATGTAGATCAGACTTAAATGTAATCTTTAAGTAGATTGCTGTTAATATATTTTCATTTCCCTCAGTATTTATACTATTAAAGTTGTTCCGGATGTTAATTTGCGTTGTTTTTTTCACACAATGTATAAAATACAGGTTATTATTGGGCAGAAAACTTTTATCAAATCTGTGCAGTTGTTGAATAATTTTATTTTAAATATTCTTTTTAAATTAAGTAATTAAACGGTTTAATCTTTCAGGTTATTAATGTCGACCGGATAACCGCATGGTAAAGCTGTGGATTATCAGCCTGGAGGATCCGATATGTGGCTACCGCCATATATAGAATATTCCTCGTGCAATATGGCGGCTAGTAGACTGGATTGGACGAATGGAAAAGCTTCGGCTCTCCACTATGGAGAACCCTTCTTCCAGCCTCGGATTCCACCCCTTTAAAATATTTATCACGGATCTGAATCCGGCCGTCGATCTCCATCTTCCACAAACCGATTGACCCCTCCGCAGAGGTGAGTAGGATGTGGAAACGATTGTTTCGCCCAGCCACTTAGTATTCTCCCAGAATGAAAGCGGGATCATCTATTGACTAAAAATATATCCCTTGTGCGATATGGTACTTAAATAAGCTAATCGAACCATATTACAAATGCTATGACAGTTTCATATGTGCAGGAAGAAGTTCATAAGATATATATATTTACAGATCACTATTAAAGAATAACGAACTATAAACATAATTTTAATTGGCCAACTAATATTTTCAAAGGAATAACATTTCAAGCGGAGTACAGTAGTCTATTTTTACAATTTTTTAATATGTAGCAAAATTATACACGAACATCATCATTTATGAACCTAATCAACTAAATAAAATTAAAAATAATGTTTATTTAGTTGATTAGGTTCATGAATGTTATTCGAGTATAATTTTACTACACATTAAAAAATTGTAAAAATATACTACTGTACTCCGGTTGAAAACCCATTCGGTTTAACCCATTTATATCAAAGGGTTTTCATAACAGTATTCTGGTAAAATTCGTTTTGCTAGGCAGATATACTGTATTGAATCTACCTTAGAAGGTTTTAGAATATAAAACTGTATAATTTATATAATCATATCCAAGTGTATTGATTTTTTAGTACTAATCTAATAACAGTTAAAAATAAAAAAGGTAATTGTTCATAAAGTTAGGATTTCTATGAAAGATCGAAGAGCAATTCAATCGAGTGACCAGCTCAGCCTCAGTTCCGCTGAGACTGATTTTTAACGCAAATGTAAACATTCTGTCGATCCATTTAATATATATTCAAAATTCAATATACAGTAAACTAAAATATTCTAATACCCTTTCTACACTGGCACTTTAATCTAGATTAACTCGTTAGTCTATATTAAGTTTATCAATGTAGAACGAAGGAGATAAAAAATATCCAAAATAAGTCGAGAAAGCGGATTAAAATAATCTTGTTTCTGAAAGTATATTATCCAGTTTTGACCATATGATTTGTTAAATGGCCGCTCTCACCTCGAATGTCTCCAGCACAGAAACTTCGAAAACCAGAAAAAAAAAAGATTGGGAAACTGAACAGACCAGGCTGTATATATATTAATTGACATATGGAGGGAATATGTCAACGAAATTCGTAAAATGTACACAATTGCACCACCTGTGGGACAAAATTGGAACCAACGAGTTAATCTATATTTACGGAGTTGCAGTGTAGACGAGATTTAATCCTCTATTAGATATTCTCGTTTAGGTTAAACCGATTTAACTGTAATCTGTATTAACTAATACCAGTGTAGAAAGGATATTAGGCCTAAATGTTATCAATCAAGATTATGTATTCAGAGTGCTAGCTATTTAATATTAGAACTGCTACTGTTTAATAACTTTCTTTATTTAGCCATTATTATATTGATCAATAATTTATTTCAATGTAGTATATATTCATCAATAATTATATCATTGATTTGATAGCAATATATCATATCAATGATATATTGCTTGGTACAGTTGTAGAAAAATAAAGTATAATTATACAAATAGATCATAATGCATATGCTGTCATTTTATTTATTAAAGTACTCGTACATTAGTATGTATTTATTTTACTTGTGTAAATAATGATAAATAAGATAAAAATCGTTCACTTCAACTAACAAATAAAATAACAAATAATTAATTTTTTTAAATTAATTATTTAAAAATAAAAATTAATATGAAAAGTATTTAATATACAGTCAAATAGTTATTTGAAAATGATTCCTAATCAAATATTATAAAAAAAATTATTGGAAAAAATAGTTCAAGTAAAATTTATTCAAATGATGTAATTTGTTATTTCACATAAAATATTGCTTATAGTGAAAAGTGAGTATAAAGTTTATTAAAAGTCGTTTCTCGATATACTTTGGAAGTATATTGAGAAGACTTTCTACCAAAAATTATAGTTCTGGTTTCAGAAAACCGAATATAGAAGTTATTAATTAATATCATCCTGAAAACGAAAGTTTTTATTATTTTAATAAACCATTTTCTCTTTTTATAATTTTGTATATCAATAATTAAATATTTACTTTTAATCAGGAAGTTTAATAGAACGCTATTAACATAATTAAAATAAACTTTTTTAATTACGGAATGTTTGCATACTGTAAATATACCAAACAATAAATTATTTTGTGACTGAAAATATAATAATCAATATCAAGTACAACAAATTCCTGATAGTTTAAATAAAATGTCATCTGCATGTAACTACTCAACTGCTTTTCATTTACTGTAATTGTTTTATCTTGTATAAATTTTACTACCTAAAATTTTGATCTCATCGGAGAGAAAATACAGTATAAACCATATTTAATGATGGATAAGAACGTCTTTCTCACATAAACTGTTTCCAAAAAATCATAAAAGTGAATAATATCAAATGAAAAACATTTAATACATAAAATTTACCAAATAATATTTTATGTTAGTGAATTAGTGTATTTATTACAATTTAGAAAATTGTGAATTTAGAAATTTATTTTTTTGAATCGGCTATTAACACAATCTAGAAAATTGTGTTAATAGCCGATTCAAAAAAATAAAGCAAAAATGTCAATGAAAAACGGTTTCTAAAATTCTTAGTAAGGTATTTGAATTTTCTTTTTTGCATATTAAATGGTTTACTGAAATAAGACTTTTTAAAATAAATTTAGTTTTAATTATTGAATTATGCAGCCATAAATTTAATAATAAATATTATATTGTATTACTTCTATGGCAGCAGATATTTTACTAATAATCGTTATATTATTATCATAAAAGAACTATTTTGATTTTCAACATACGAATTACATTTTTTTAAATTAGCTTTAATTATTTTTCCAGTGGTCAAGAATTTAAAAACACACAGGCCTAATATAAAAAGTTTAGTAATTTTCAAAAAATAAGTAAAAACCATTATAGAATCGTAGAACCACTCGTCTTAAATAATAGTCAATTATAATTTAAAACAACTTAAGCTTTTATCAACATTATACTTAAAAAATGCTGATTAAAGTTTTATTTACTTAAACAAGGTTTTCGGAACCTGAATTAATAAAATCAATTCTCATGTTCCCCATACACTCATAAAAAATATTCGTGTAAATAAAAGTACGCAATAAAAATATCTATTGGCCATGTTTCATATATTTATAAGCTATATACGTCAGATTCTGCCACATCTGTGAAATAGCAGAATAGCAGACATCAAAGTTGTTTCATCTACCATTACTAGCTGTTCCAAAGCAGAATTTTATTACAGAAAATTTTAATCTGTGTTTAAAAGTAATTTAGGTAAATTCTCTATTGTATTTAAATACTACTAATAATTTATTTAAGCATTTAAGACTTTTTATAAAATCTCGTTAATTTTTAATTGTTTTAAACTGCAAATAATTGAATGTACATCTTTGTATTTGATTTAACATTAGTATAATTAAATCTCAATCAGAGGTTTTGTAACCGTGTGAAGTTAGACTCCCACATTTGAATTATTAAAATTTTTCTTTTGCACTCATTTGCACCTCGTAACACCATTTGCAGTTTTAATATCTTCATTGCACCTTACTGTTTAGCTCTCAAATCCAAAACAAATTTGTGGTAACTTCACATTAGTCACAAGTTTCGAATTTTTTCTTTTGCATTCGTTAGCAAATCGTTAAGACCTTTTATCATTTTAATATTTCCGTTTACACTCTCGCAGTTTGGCCCCAGAGCTAAAATAATTTCGATGAGGAGAAGCTTATATTTGCTTGTTTATTGATTTCATTAATCATAAATCACTTTATAACTTACTATGTACAGAAATACCAGAATTTACTATCAATCATTATTAACAAAATAGTTCTATTTCTAAATACAAAAAGTATTACAAGATATCAATCTATTCTTACTTAAACATATTATTTAATATAATTTAGGCCTATACGAAAATAAAATAGTATTAAAGATTATTAATTCTTAATTATTTAAAGTGCGCAATAATTTGAATATTTAATATTTTCTTTCACAAATCTCTAAACAAACCAACTGTTAAAATAAAATTTTACTCAAAAAACATTTTTATTTTATAACAAAATATTTTACATAACCATCATAATATCACTGTTTATCTCTTTTCTATAGAAGCCTAAATTAACTAAAACCATTATTTATTAATCTAGGCAAATAGAAAATTTAAAATTTTCATTGCACATTATATGAATAAGCATTATGCTTATTCATATGTAAAATATTACTTATGTAAATATTACTTTTTATGTTATGATATGAATATACATTTGTTTTAATTCTATTATTTTCTGTCCTACATTGAAATTATTTTTATAAGTTAAAAATAAATAAGTGCTACTTTATTTGATCTCGAGTCATCCAAATATAGTTTAGATCAGCTCCTTTAAAATTAAATATAGAAAAAAATCATTCAAATTTGTTTACATTTTATAACTACAATGTTTTTAAATAAATTTCTTACTAATAAACTTTTCACTAATTATTAGTGTTATCCATTATGAAAAATTTTTGTACATACAGCCATTTTTTCTCTCTCTCTCGGAAACGTTAGCATTTCTTCATAACTCTCATGCAAGTATAGTTTAATTGCAGTGACGCTGATATTGAAGGCGCAACATATTTCATGATCTAATAGAAATATCGTTGAGAATATTTTTATATTTATTGCGTTCTTTTCTGACATGCAAGTTACTATATTGGAAACAAAATCTGTTTTAATCTATAAATCGTTAGAATTAAACGGAAAAATTATTGCATTACTGTTCGACAAGTACCTTATGGAATGGTAATGCAATAATTTTTTTTTCACTATTGCACAAAAATAAATTTGTTTAAAACTTCTAGTTTTATAGATATTTCAGTTATAGTTTATATTCAAAATAATAAAGGCATCAAGTAATATGTACGTTTTGTAATAAATATTATTTTTCATACATATAATAATTGAATAAAAACAACCCTAAACTAGCCAAATCTACCCTAATGATTAATTTTTGAATTAACTGCCAAATTAATAATTATTAATTAATTTATACTAACTTGTAAGTGTCACCATCTATTGTATTAATA
This sequence comes from Androctonus mauritanicus, assembly GCA_011317285.2. Lineage (NCBI taxonomy): Eukaryota > Metazoa > Arthropoda > Arachnida > Scorpiones > Buthidae > Androctonus > Androctonus mauritanicus. The sequence continues at coordinate 7,231 of WUQG02434829.1, read as the reverse complement.
AGCTATTTAAATTTTAAGCTAAGGTGACGCCATCTATTATTTAGTAATTAAATTACAATTTTACTAATTTCCCGAAATTAAAAATTTGCCATTTCCTGAAGTTGAACCAGGAACTCCGGGTTAACGCCCCGACGCCTTATCCAGTTAGACATGCCAAATTACTTTACCAATTAGTTGGTCTAACTGGTTAAGACGTCAGACATTCGGCAGATTTTCGATTTCGGGATGTATTTATATATAATTTTGGAATTATCGGACTTATGCCGATAGCAGCGCTCCCGAACGGGATAAACTTAGCTACAGGCCCTCTTGCAACTTTCGGCAGAAGATGGCTCAAGTCAGATATCCCACCAAGCACTATATAATATAGGTCAATCGCTCCGCGGTTGATCAGGGGCGATTGTTGGAAAACGGATATTATGTTTCTTATAATCTTTTTAATGGAAATAGTAATATGACATATAGCCACTATTCAAAGAGTCAAAAGCAATGACTACTCATTCATAAACCATTTTTATTTTATTGATTTTTTCCAAGGAAAGTAAATATTATAGAAAGCAATGAAAATATATGTTATAATTACAAACGTTCCTGGGTATAATTCGGCGCCATCACTTCCTCTTTAGAAGAATTCTGTATTAGGGGGTTGAACTACATCCTTCATATTTCCCGCTGATTTCATCACTGATGCTAGAATTCTGTGGTACGTTTTAAATTGAATATAACCAAAATGTATTACAATATTAGGCTAACCTCTTTGGTATTTAGTCGTAATATTAGTTGTGTAATTAGTTGCTTATTATAAATTATACAAGTAATTTTACGACTAAATGTTAAAATTCCTAGATAAAAAGTAATAGTAGAATTTAAATAATTAATTTTATAGCTTTTGCATAAAGAAATGGCTTAAACTATAAGGTTGCTTTAGAAAATTGGTGTAAATATAAAATATAGAAATACAAATCGGGAACTAAAATTTTCAATATTTTTCATAGTTTTATTACTAGTTATACTGTTTAAGTAACTTGAATATCAGTCAATAATGCAATTAATTAATAGATCCAATAAAATCTTGAAGATTGATGCTGAATACAGAGGAAATATAATACTTAAATGATTTACAATACTATATTGTTTTTCATGTAATTTAAATTTCTAATTCAGTTTATTTCTGTTAGTTTGTATAGAAAAGTCATCAGGACATTTCCTGCCGTTTAAAGGAAAATGGAGAAGAAAAAAATAATTGTTTAAACAATTATAAGTCTATATTAATTTTATTTAAAGAATAACTTTATTTTCATTTCTGATTTATATAGAAATTAGATTATCGAAATATTAATATTCAGTTTTAGAAATGAAGAGAATTTTAAACAACCAAACACTTCGTGTTTTTGCTTATGAGGTAAGAACTTTTTCTTTGTTAATTCAGATAGTTACTCACTTCACATTAATATAAAGTTAGAAAAAATCTAATACAACAAATAAATATAAAATAAATTATTTTTGAAGAAACCCATTTTGTTTAATTAATATTTATACTCCAATAACAATGTAGTTGTATTGCGAAAGATATTTCATATAGCACCGTAAACTGTTTTAAAAATTCCGAAATAATTAAGAGAATTATTTTTCTATTTAAAATGTTTAATTAGTCCGGGAATGTTTGCAATCGTTTGTATCAATTATAGATTTAGATACTTCACTACCATCCGAATTTCTGCATAAGTATAAATTTTTAATTGGTATTTCATTAATACTCTATTCAAAAGTTACCAGGTGTGGTAAAGCTAACAGAAACGAAAACTGAATTTGAAAATTCAGGCGTATTTTCAAAATTTCTGCTTATGCTTCAAGAATATCTTGGATTTAGGTAAACTCTGCAAAATATTATTAATTTCTATAATATCTTAATAAAAGTTATAGCCATTATAATAATATTTCAGATATGAAATAACCCCCGTTACTCTTTTCGAATTATATCTTCGAGCAACTGAAAATGTAAGATGCAATATTCATTTTTTTCAGCATTATTTACTATATTTTTTCAATGTTTATACTATATTTTCTGTTTTAGAGTATCGATTTGTTCTTTCCAGTACCGCAAATTTCAGAATTTTCGGAATATGTGGATTTTTCTGAACCTATGTCTGTCGAAGGAATTAAATATATTGTTAGAAAACCAGCAGAATTATCGAAAGTTACTGCTATAGTTCGTCCATTTCCTATTAACGTAAATATTTAAATTAGCCGTTATCTTATAATATTAATTAAGAATATTTCCTGTATAAAAAAGAAAAATTAATAAAATTGATAACTTTTTTAAAATTTATCGATAATTTGTCTTCATCAGAACTAATCATAAATAAAAATATGTTAACGTATAAAATAAGTATTTGTTATTTAATATGTCTAAGTTTATTGGGAAAATTAACAAATAATTTTTTCTTTACATTTTTAAGATTAATAGATTCTAGAATTCCTAAGATGTTTGAATGATGAATAGGAAATATTGTGAAATGAAATTTATAAATTTAAAATTTAATTATTTTACATTCTTTATAAATTCATATAAATTCTCTCGAAAATTTAATACTGTAGTAGTAAACTTACTTTAACATATTTAATACGACAGTTTTAAAATAAAAAGTCTGAATGAAATTTTCATGAATCAAAATTTCTGATATATTTAATAAACAACAGGGTTATTAATCTATTTCCTATTAAATTAATTAGTACTCATTTTACAAATCACTTTTTTATCAATTTTATTATGTTAACTTTAACACCATATACAGAAAATATATTAAAATAATGCGTGTAACTAAATATTCTTTAACTGGCGAATTAAGTTATGTAAACAAATCTGTCCGCTTTAAATAATAAAAATTCATTTAATCTGTTTTATATATGTTTAACATTATTATTAATCGTGGAAACGTAAATTATATGCAGAAAACAACGATATTTCTCCCATCAGTTATTTATTGTAAAATTTTATTGTAAATCTAATCATTTTAATTAACCAAAGTTTCATTCTTATCTTGAATCTAAAGTTATAAAATATTTATTTTCAGATGTGGATAGCCATAGTTCTTTCATTCGTAATATCGACAATAATATTTTGTATAATATTTCGGAAGGATGCGGAACTAAATAAAAGAAAAAAAGTGAAATTCAACGAAATTGCCTGGGCACTTTTCGGATCATTTACTGCTACAGGTTTTGTATATCTTATTATTTTTTCTCTTAATTAGGTTTAATTATAAAACTCTTCAATTTTATTTGGATATTACAGGAAACAATTTATTCTTTCCCTCTGGTAAATGTTGTCGGCTGCTTGTATCTGGATGGCTTTTTGCAACATTTATCATCACTTCAAGCTATAGCGGCGCTTTAATGTCTTTTATCACTTTTCCTGGTCGAGAATCTGTTCCTCGCACATTTTCTCAATTAATGAGTGCGGCTAAAAATGAAGAATACAAACTAGGCACAATGTATCTTGGTGCTGTAGAAAACTTTATTGCTGTAAGTAATACTTTTCTTCTTCTCAAGATAATTCATTTATACCTAAAATTGCATAATATATAAAAAAAGTCGGGGTAAGTTATTGTATGGGACAGTTGTATCATTTTAAATTCCTTCCCTCGTTATCCATTTCAAAGTTATAGAGCAAACATAATATCGAGAAAAAAGCGAAATATAAAAATTGCAATATCTTTTGTTTTCAATTGCTGATTTTGCAATTGTAAACAAAAGATATTGTTTTCAATTGCAAAAGATATTGTTAAATAATATAAAACTGTCTCTGATAAACAGAAATAACATCTTTTTTCTGATGGATTTTTCCTCTTAATATCATATGTTTATGACTCTTCCATGTCATTATTCAACAGTTTAACGATTTGTAACTTTTTAATTTTAAAACCGTAACTTACAAGTAAGTTATGATTATACAATGGAGCGGGGTAAGGTGTAATTGATGGAAATAATATAGATTTTTAATAAGCTTAGTTCATTATTGTTTAAATATATTGTTCACCCTACTTTTTATTAATTCGTCAAAAAACGAAAAAACAAGACTATTTCCATAAGATCAATTTTGCCTAATTGGCAATCGAGAAGCTCTATTGAAGTGGTCGAATTATTGTTTCCAAATTATAGCAGTTATTTTTTAAAGAAAATATTATTGAAAACCCTTTAATCAGCCTGGGGAGCTGATATAAAGCATTCTGATTAGAGTAAAGAATACTTTGCCTGTGTTTTATTCTGATTTAGCTATATTCAATCAAGTGAAAAAGTGAAAAAAGTTGAATTTTATTGCAGTCTCCGAAATAAAGATGTTTGTTTTGATTCTGGGTTAGGTGATGACTCAAAATATAGAATAATCTTGAAATATAAAAACGAAGATATTAAAATCAATTCAGAATTTTTTGGTCCAAAATAAATAGTTGTCATCTTCTCTCTGCTCATTGTAATATATCAAGATAGTAACAAAAAAATTAATTTTATGTATAAAAAATTTTAATTAAAATCTTTCCGAAAAAAAAAATTCGTTTCCTGACTATTACAAAGATAATCATATCATAAGGATCACTTATGAATATAATCGGGGATATTTTTAAATGAAGAATTTTATAACGAATATTCCAGGCCGGTTAATGAAGCTAAGAATTGAATATATGAATATATTATTTACCTCAGTTCTCTACTTATATTATGGGCATTGTTGTATTATTTCAATATATTAAAAATCGTTATATGTTGCAATTAATATAATCAGAAAATATATTCCAATAAAAAGTTTTTTTGGAATATATTTTCTTTTCCATCTTAAAAATTTTTATAACTAAAATTATTATTACAAAAACTTTCCTTAAATTGGTAACTTACTGAATTAAATATTTTCTACACATTCAAACAAATAAATTATAAAGTAATTTTAAATCATACTTCTAGAATAAACGGATTTTTGAATTTAGAAATGTAACTGTTAGAATTGATCTTTATATGTTATATATTGACATATGTGAAGAGAAATACCAATATTGTTTTTGTAGAAAATATTTATAATGATTAATTGAAAATTAATGTGATATTTTTCAGAAAATATATTTGAAATTAAAAAAAGAATAAACTACTACCATTTAAATTTGTTTTTATTTAGAAATTACTATACTGTTATAGAAAAAATGAATTTTATAATGATTCCCAGTAACCTTTAATTAATAAAATATAGGTAAACTTTGATTTACGAATGTTGCGAATTTTCTTCAAGTTATGTAGCTTCAAAATTACGAAATCTGTACCTTTATAGATTTTGTTACTGTTTATACGATTTACATGAATTTCTATCTGTGTTTATAAACTTCTGTAAAGAGAACAAAGGGAAACACCTGAGTGTGGAAATTTTATATTTCTGGATAGTAATTTTATATCAAATTACGAATTTAGAATTGCCAACTAACACGGCGAAAACTAACCCCGGCATAAATCGAGGGTTATTTATATTATATTTATTTTATAGGAAACATTTTAGATCACTTCGTTTAATAAATCGCACTACATCCCGTCTGCTGGTTACTCGGACTGGCCCATAGAGCATGTCGCAGTGGCGTACCATAAGGGGCGAGGAGCAGACTGCCTGTGATCGTAGGGCCTCCGAAGAACCTTACGTTTAAGTATATGTGAGTATAAGTAGGAATGTAAAAAAGGGACTTTGCAATCTGGGAGGATGATTACGTATAAACATGCCGTATTTATGTTTAAAAATTTATGTTAGAAAACTATTTAATTTTGATTAAATAAATTTAATTATATATTTGTATAGATTATTTGTATGATGATCATTCCAATTAAGAGGGCTCCAGGGAGACTTCCGCAGCGGGCTTCAATAGCTGTAGGTCCGCCACTGCATGTCGGCTGGATTGTCCGCGAGAAACGCTTTTGCTTCCCACTCTGAGGAACCCGGATTCGAATCTCAAGTACTCCCGTTGAAAATTTTTATCTCTGAGTCCAAGCTCGGCCCGTTGAAGCTTGTCCTCGAAAATTTGGTTTATATCTTTTCAGTGATAAGCAGCTTGTAGAAGGGGTTGTTTTGCTGCGTTATTTATTATTCTTACCGAATGGAAATTGGTGTCATCTGCTATACAAAATTAAAGTTATGATATCTAGCATAATTTTGAAAAGAAAATTTTAAAAATTTCATAACTAATTGCGGTTTCCGTTCTGATTCTAACAAGATGAACAGTTTTTCGAGCTTTATTTCTTTCAGAATTTTTAATTCCGTATATGACATTAATGAAAACACGATAGTTTTTATATGAAATCTTAGCCATCCGATCAAAATTTTGAAATTTTTTGAATAATTATAGGCCCATTGATTAAAACAAACAACAACTGAAGAAAACAGATCCATATTTTCAAAAAAAATTGATATAAAGCGAAATATTTTCAATATTTCCATTTCTGAAAGTTAATGAATTAATGTTATATAATTACCTCAAAAATATAAACATTTTTAAAATATTTTGTATTTTTATTAATGATTTATATTTATTAGCTTTTTTATTTCAGATACATTTAACTTTTTATACAGTTTCGTATTTAGAGTAAGAAATCCGACATACGAAAATCGTCTTCTTTCATCCATAAAGAGTTATATGTTGTTTACTTTACTAAAATTTATTTCAGGAACTTTATTGCCACACTACATCAAATACCACTTGCATCGCAGCAAAGTAAGCATGGTTGGAATTTCTCGAGTAATGACTGGCTGCAATGAAATGATTAAATGCTACCATCCTTTAAATAGACAGAGGTTTTCACCTTCGGACTATTTCGTATTTTTTTGCAAAAAGAACATTAAAAATTAAAGAAAAATGAACGACTATGAAATATTATTGTTTAAGTTAGCAGAATTAATTATTATCTTCATATTATCTATAATATTTTATATTGATAGCTCATCGTATAAAATATTAAATTTTTACTTAAACAATTAATAATTTACGATTACTTAAATAATTTTTACTTAACAATTTCAAAAATGTAATTTATTTCATAATAAATCCATAATTATTTTCGTATAACAGACAAAAATAACGAAAAAAAGTGATGAAAATATTCAAATTCTACTAACAAGGAGAAGACACAGTTGACTACCCACCGATTTTGATGAAACTGAACTGATGTAATCTAGAAAAAATATATCGAATACGTGTCCGAGCGTTTG
>WUQG02434818.1:0-14033 GCA_011317285.2 Androctonus mauritanicus | reverse complement strand
TTAATGAATTATTAGATTAATAATATGATCATGGTACTGCGGTTAAATAAAATTTATTTACAGAAAAAAATTATCATAGTTAGGATTTGTAAATTAAATTATTGGGAATATGATTTTTAAGCACAGAATATAATCATATTTTGACAATTTCTGTAAATAAATTTTTGATTAATGTCGTATTATATCCTTAAAGTTAGTTATGAAATCAATATAGGCCTACCATAGATTAGTTACATGAATTAGGTACATCAATAATTTTCAGTCTTACACATCTCTGATGTAGTTCACTGGTTTAATTTAACTTGAATGTATATGCATATCAACGATCGGGTACTTTTAACTCTGTAGCATTATTCTGTAGCATACTTATAAGTGTTCTCCAGCATATATTTTATATTCATTAAATTTTATTTGTTCTGGCAAGTTTAAATAAACTTAATTTTTGATTATAGCAACAAAATCATTTCTAATCGCTTTAATTTCGTTAATAAATCATCATTTGTAATGATTTACTGCAACAAATAAAATAATGATGAATTAATTATTGATAAATATTTATTAATACTATTAAACATAATAATAATTAACATTACAGGTATGTATAATATTTTGTGGCAAACAGAACATTATCTACTTAATTAATCGAATTTTGAAGACTACACGTGATCATTAAATAATTTCTCTAACTGTTGAATTACAAAAAAATAAAATCATCTTTTATTGCAATTTTGTATTGATTTATGAAAAATATCTTTCATCACAATAACGAAAGCAATGTTGCTAAATTTATTCTTTTATCTCTGATCGAACAGTTTTTATATTATATACTACTATATCGGATATGTTAATCTTTTAAAATATGTTAATTTATTTTATGTTTACCTTTATCACAAAAATAAATCAAAAGGTAAGATCCATTAGTCTTAAATGTTAGTTGTTTACACTTACTCCAACGTCATCTAAATGCAAAGAACAAGATGGATAATCTTTTTCCAATTACTCCACGTCCTCTAGGTAAAACACCTGTACCTACCCTTTTACAAGCTGACTTATAGATACATCAATCTCGACGTAGAAGGATAGAGATGTTTCTTCACTTTTATCTTTAGCACAATTAGAAAGATCCTAAGAGAATAACCGCTTTTTTTGTTTTTTTTTTTCCTCCTCCTGTCTAATCCTCTTAAAAGATATCGACTTAACTTTTATGAAAATTTTATTAGTTAAAAAAATAAATGTAATTCTTATACATAATTATTAAAAAAAATTTTTAAGATAACAGCATTAACGATCGCAGAAAATTTTAGAGAAGACGAGCTAGTTTTTACGCATTAAATTATTCAGCATTTATGCGTAAACGTTTGAAGTGCTATACGATTGACAAGAATAATGCGAATTAAATGCGTTTTGTATCAAACTTCTGACGTAGTATTTAAACTTGGATCATTTAATTTTTCGCCGAGAGCAAATAGCCCATAACGCTTTACAAAATTAAAATATAAAGCTTTAAATTAAAAAGAAAAAGCTCTCCTAGAATGTTACAGTACTTAAACAAAAGGATTTATTCTTTTGCATCATTAACGAAATGCTTAAAGTAAATTAAAATTTAACTTTAAAGCGTCATTTATTTTCTTAATTCTCCAACCGAATCGTTTACATTATACAAATTACAATAATTTAGAATGCTTGATATCGAATTTGCTGTTTTTAATTTTTATTTAAACCATTGTTTTTTATTTAAATGAATAAAATGTGTTTTAAATTAATTAAACATCGTGAATTCTTAAACAAAGAAAAGCTATTTGAATCTAACTTTTTTTCCTCTTAATGAAAATTGTTATGCAATTATTATATAGTTTTACATAAAAGAAAACAGACATAAATTTTATATATTTATTTATTTCTTTTTCGATTATTTAATTCTGTTAACTAACTTTTAACGAATAATTAAATTTAATATCGATTATAAATTAAGAAAGTTTAAATATAGTAATCAATTTTTAAGAAAATTTCCTAATTACAGGATTAAATATGGAATATATAATGTAAGCTTTAAGCGAAAGTTTAAGAAATTATTTTATAATTTATTTGAAACAATTCGTTAAATATGTCAAAAATTTCTCTCCGAACTAAAAAAAAAAAAATAATAATAGATGATATTCGTAAGATAATTTGATTTTGTTTTATTTTAAATTTATTCGATGTTACGACAAATTTATTCCCTTACGAGATAAACTTGAAAGTCTAGATCAGTAAAATGTACTGGAAATAATGAGATAAAAGGGATATTTTATATAATTTTGCAAATATTCTCCTTAAAATGCAAATCCCCCACTCGAAAATGCTTATTGACTATTGAAAACTGTATGTTTATCCCCCTAGATTTATCTTTATATCTTCGATTACGTTACACGTTAATGGATCGAACATTAACAAAAAACAAAAAAAAATCGAATAATTTTTTATTTCTCACTAAATAAAAATAATAATTGTTATTAAAAGGAAACGAATATCTCATAAAATATATAGGGCCTATATATTTTTTTATTTTAAGTCAAAAGAAAAATGCTTTTAGTTTATTATTATTTTTATTATCCAAAATTGCATTTTAAATATGCAAATTTTTATATCTACCTTTTAAAAAAAGTTTATTCTTTAATCGTATAAAGATAGAGACGTTTATCTACTTTTAACTTTTATTTTTTGAAGCTACTTTTTTATTAAGTTCACCTATTATTCAAGAAATTGCTTGTGCTAAGTAAATAATAAATTAATTAAACGTTTAATTAAAATATTAATTTTATTAGATCATAATATTTTTTCCCATAAAATAAATATTTATTTTAATTATTTTATCATATATATTATTTGTCTTTTTTCGTAATATATAGAAGGAAAGAATAAATAAAACATTTTAATAATGGGATCAATTAATAATAAAGTCTTTGAGATATTCGATGTTGTATTGAATATAATTATTCGCTCACAAGAGAAATAAATGTTTAAAAACATAAGTTGATAGATATTTTTTATCAAACATGTGTGCTGATGGAATTGGCTATTAGAACAAACTCTTTTATGGCTATTTTTCAAATCCTAATCCCATATGTCCGGTTTGCTTTCTATGTGGCTTCTAATGGCTTCCATACATTTTAATACTGCCTACGTTCCATTGGATAATAACTTTGCCATTTTTCCAATGGAAATGTATATTGCACTAAAATGTATTCTATGTAGTTGCACTATCTTCTATACACGTTTTAATATTGCTTCTGTTCACTCAGAAATATCATTCCTTGAGATATGAATTATATATTACGTACTATATTCCTGTATATAAAAGCATTTTCAAAACAATATTTTTAATTAAATTTTTTTCCAAACTAACTTTAAGTTATAATTTGACAAGAATTGATACCGACTGAATGCAAATTAATTATTAAAATAATAATTTTTAAAGCTTAAATATAGTTTTCCGATGTTTAACTGTAGGACGGAAACATCGATCGATATTCTGACGAGTAACTGATTTCTGCGAATTAATATTAAAAAAAAATATATATATATATATATATATTTTAATGCCGAAGCTGAAGTTTCTTTAGTGAATCAAAACATGCAATTTTAAAGGAATTTATGCCATATTTCTGGCAAAGTTTTCATTAAAAAAATGCATATCATAAATAAAGAAAAGAGATTCTGAATTCCTGTCGTTGCTTAAATGTCAAAAGTAATGATTACTCAATGTTTAAATAAATTTTTTTTTAAGATAAATTTGTTCTAAATTATTTCATTATTAATCATCGTATATTAACTTCTAGTTTCATTATAAATAAAACTAGAAGTTGATATATTAAAAACCGATTTAATTTAAATATTATTAACTTAATTAAACAATATTTATTACTACATGATGAGAAATTTCTTCATATTTAAATAAATTGCCATTTTAAATATAATTTTATTAGAAGAAAAAATATGAAAAAATAAATTTTAACAAATTTAATAAAATTTAAATTCAATTTAAATTTTTAGATATTTTCGCTTTATATCAAAGAAAGGACATTTGATTACTGGATAGGAAAATAAAATTATTTATTTATTTTTATAATTTTTTTTCATTCTTCCAACATATCCGAAATCATTTGAAAGGATAAAATTGTTTAGAATGCCAGATGCCAAGTAATTCTCGAACTGCAAAGTTATATTTGTCATTCGTTTCTTCTCATAGCAAAATATAAACAAACAATCATAGAAAGAATAATAGAAAAGTTCGAAAAACGCATAAGATTAAGAAAAATTCAATTTTTTTACAAAGCTCAAAAAAATGCTTGAAATTAATGATAGGTATAAACATAAAATGTATAGAAGTAAAATGTTGTTTTCTACAGAACGGTTTTCCCAAAAGATGATAATCAATAATGCCTCACCGTTATCACAAGTGTTTACATCTTTTTATGATAATTTTATATTTTCATTTAATTAATGTTATTTTTTTCAAACATTTTAACAAAGTCTTCAAAATATAATAATTGTTTACAAATCTAATATCATTTCGACAACTTTCATTTATCTCAAGTATATCATAACCCATCTCGAAACAATAACTTTTCAAGAATTTATTTAAAAAATATGGAATTTTCACAATAGATAATCACAATATTTTCTGTATTTCGTTTTTTCTGCATTGCTATATTTTATTTTATTTAACTATTTCAAAAACATACATCTGAAATCTCTAATGTATTAAAGGAAAAAAATAAAATTGATTTTCAGTTCTAATCAAATTTATCATAATTTTAATTAAAAATTTCCAGAATTAATTTTTTTTATCGATTAAACTTAAACATGAATAATTTTTTTTTACATTTCAGATGGTTAAAGATTTAACAAGATACAATCTTAAACCTTCTAAAGTTTAAACTTTCATTATCTTCTTTTACTGTATAGGATTTTTTCCTTTTCTAGAATTTAAAAGGAACTCAATTTACAAAAGATATAAAGAGAAAATGTATAATAAAAGAAAATTTCGGGTGGTTCTTACAATAAAGCTTTGTTCAATTCGTGAATAAGTACTTTCGATCAACTAAATAAATGCTATTATTTAGTGAAGCAGTTACTATTCTTAGATCTGTACTTTAATATTTCTTTTATAACTTCATCACAATACCGTATAATAAAATATCTCGATTGTAAAACCACTATATAGTATATAGGTTACTAAAACGACTAACAGATAAATGTGATTTTTTTTATTATGGAATTTGTAATGAAACGAACTGTAAATTTTTATATCAGATTTTGAGTATATATAAGTTTTGGAATGAAATTAGTTTTGAGTCTGACAATAATAATAAAGTTATTTTGTCGTAAATACTTTAATTTCTGAGAGTCGCACGGAAACGTAACCTCGACTTGACTGTTGTCAGTTATCTTATATTGAAAGCGTGGTTGTTAAGTTCAATAGTTTGTATACATAAGTTTACAGCCACCGGCATCCGGCGAACTTATTTAGAAAGTAAGATTAGATATTCAAAATAATTATTGTAAAAGTTCTTGGAAGTATATTTATATCAACATTAAAATTTAATAGAAAAAATATTTATATCTGGGGAAGTGGTCAGTTTAGCGATAAAAACTGCATTAAAAAAATATGCGAATCTATGAAAATTGATGTTTATTACGTCTTACGGTAGGATATTTAAAGATGGAAAATGAATGCGGAAAGAAAAATTTAGGTGAAGCTGCTACCCTAGTAAACAACATTATGGCCAACTTTAAAAACGTTTTTGAAATTATAAACTATCAATTTTTGTGCCACTGATATTCAAAAGTACCGAGTACCATCATCTTGTACTGAATCCACTTTACGAGAGTAATAAATAACAATTCTTTGAAATTTGAATATCTAAAGTATTTTGAGGATAGACTGACAACCGATTATATAGTAGATGACCCAAATTGAGATTTCCTAAATCCGGATTTCACGTTCTTTCAAAATTTAAAAGAACCTGAAATCTGAATAGTAAAATTTATTATAACCAATTTTTATATTTATATTTGATTTTTGAGATACTAAAAAATCGATTAATTTTCTTAAAAAACATCAGGACTGTAAAATTGATAAAAATAATTGAAACTCTTGATAACTCTCAATTCGACATTTCAGAACAAAATATAATAAGTTACAATGAATAATAATTATTATTTTAATAAATTTCAGCTTATTTCTGTAGAGATTTTTATTGTTCAATTTATAGATAATGTTGGTTTTTTACATAAAATCCTGAAATCCGGAAAATGCTAAAATCCATAAAGCTCTTGATCCAAGCTTTCTAGATAATGGTGCTATACTACATAGCATCTATTATCTAGAAAGCTTGTCTAGAAAAGACCCATTATCTAGAATTAAAGGATTTTTAAGATCATTTCCGTAAAATGTCTTAAAAAATCCTTTTATCAAATGAATATAATATTCTTTTGCGATAAAACTTTAAAGATATTGATTTTTTAAAATTCAAACTGCTGCCATCATGTAGTAAGACACATAGGAATATTAAAATTCTAAAGCTATATATTGCATTCATAATATTTGTAATTAGGTCTAATTTTATTTATATTTTAAAATATATTATATATATATTGTAATATAACTAATAATGAATGATTCCCTAAAATTTGTGTGCTGTACCTTATTCTAAAACCTTAATGATACTTTAAAATTTGTATATTATTGAACTGTCTTGCCTATAAATAAAGTTAAAATATATAAGATCACATAGTTTGCGTTAAAAATAAATAAAAATTTTGGATTCTTGATTATCATTAAACCTATCTACAAAATATTTTAAAATACTTCTGGTCTAAAGGTTTATTTATTTAAAATGATAAAAGGGATTACTGTGCATAAATTTAACATTAAAATTTGCATTTATTTCATGTTTCTGTCTTAGATACTGAAAATAAAATAATAATTTTATTATTTGTGCGCTTGTTTTTAATGATGAGCCACATTATTAACGGAATATTGATCTTCAGTTAAATGCTTATATTAGTTTCAGTCTGCATTTTATGTCTTCTGTAAACTGCTGCAAGTTTCTACTTTCTGACAGTGTTAGTAATCTGTGGAAAGTAAAGACATCGTATATTTTACAAAGCGATCTATAATGAGTAGCAAAAGTCTAACTTGTAGATCAATGATACTATTTCGTAAGATTTTTTTTATCTGACAATATCGTAGAATTTAATTAAATATATTTCTCATTCTTGGGTTATACTAAGATCGATAGTTCAAGTAAGAGACTATAATTTTTATTTTGCGTTATTAATAGGGATAGATATCACATAGATAGAGTGGATGGGTGATCTTATAAGCTTCACTTTCCGAAGGATAATGGGCTTAAAAGATAACTTGTCTCTGCTATCTGTATCTAGCCACATGCTATAGAAAAGTAGGCTAAAATCTTGTTTTCTGTAAAAACATTCTAAAAATAAATAGATATCTCTCCCTCTTTGAAATTTAGTAAACAATAATAATTATTTAATGGAATTATATGTTTAATTGTTTAAAAAATAATTTATGAATTTAAAGTGTTAATTCGTCTAGAAAATCTTAATGCTTTGGGATTTTCTAAAATTAATTATAATTATTAATTATTATTATAGCTTAAGTTTGTATCTAAATAGTTATAAAAAAAAAAGATAATTAGTTTTCACAACTGTTTCTTTCTTTTTGCCCTATAAGACGATTAAGGCAATTATCTATTTTCAGCACGTCTGTGCCATTTTGAAATGACTAAAGATGAAAGATTTAAAAAAGTATGTCATCAATTTCACTTTCATTAGCATGACTTTTCTACTGAATTTCACAAAATTTTATTAATTAGTTTAAAAGATAAATCCAGAATTTTGAATGCTATAATTTTTAAATGGCTAAAATCATGAGATTTAAAAAATGAGGCCGACAAATTGTTTTCTATGGCAGAACATCCATATTAAATTTCATCAAAATTTACTAACTAGTTTAAAAGTTATTGGTACATATAACGTGGATATGCCATATTATCCTTCATAAAATGAAAATTATAAAATATAACCAATAAAGTAAGTATAACATCATTAAAAACAAAATTTTTAACATGCTTTTCTTTGAGAATAGGATAAAACTCTTGTTTTCTTTGAAAACATGCAAGAAAAAATTATTTATTAATTATATGTTCATCATGTTTCTCTCCCACTTTGAAATATTATAATTATAACGAATAATCAATAAAACAGTTTATTATGCTGTTTTTTATTAACAGCTACTTTTCTTGAAGAAAGTGCAGCTGCTTGAAAAGGAAGAATACTTCATAAATTTGATTTAAATGAGGTCATCGTTATACTTAATCAACAATATTATCTCATCTGGCTTTAATAAAATATCACAATGAACGTAAAGATCATGCGTAAAATCATATTCAAAATAAAACAGAAAAAAATTCTTGGAGTAGCGAAGTATGAACTGCCTACGCTGATCCATTTCTGAAAGACTAGAGTCAATGTAATTCCAGTGAAGGCAGTTGCGTGGGAATCAGAAAAAAAGAATAGATTCTTTCCCGAAAATTTTATTTATTTACAAAATTTCAAATATTCTTAAAATTTTACGTTTACGATTATTTTGATGTTTAGATACTATGTAAAGAATGATGATACAAACTGCATCACGTCTTGCATAATTTGTGGAATGTGCAAATAAAATAATAAAGAAAAATCTAAAATTATGTTTGATAAAAATTACAGCATATAAAACAAAATTCTGACGTGAAAATAGCATACTAAATCACTATATTGATCCAAAAGATGAGTAAATTATGCGTATTTTATCTCTTTATTAATTAATAAATATAACTTAATATCAAATTTGTCGAAACTTAACATAATTTTGTCCTCTTTATTCAATATATTCAAAACTATTTTTGTAATTCGCATAATCTAAGACATATTTGAGTTCTCTTTAAATTCCCATAAATGAACGGAATTTAGGATTGAAGAGGTTGTACTCGTTTAATAACATTTAAATAATCCTAATTGTTACAGTATAAATGTTCGAAATTGTCAGTAAAATGAGAACAATTAAGTTCACTTTTGACCTTTTAAAGTTTAATATAAGCTTTTCATAAGATCTTAAATTATTGTAATTACCGGATTTCGATTTCATCGACTGTGTTCTGTTTAAACTTATGTACAAAGTTGAACAATAGTCTTTTGTTCAGCCGTAATTATGATAATGGATTTGTATTTGACGCCATAATAGGCTGATTTTTCTCTTCAATCAATTAACTTTTTCAGTTTTAATTTTAAATTGCTGCGTCCTAGAAAATGGAAGAAAAAAGTGGAGAGAAACAGTTTTCTAAAAACAATTAAAATATTTCATTTGGTTATTTGATCTTATCTTCCAGTTCCGAATAAAAATACAAGTTAAAAAAAGGTGGATAGGCTTATGTTCTTTCTTAAAGTGAGAAAATTTTTTAAAGATTTTTTAAATCTTCTATTGTTAAAATTGATGATACCTTAGTATTCGACAAAAGTATCCGCATCTACGATATGTATTTAAGAGAGCGATTCTCTTACAGATAATGTGTCGATCATCTTGAAAAATGTAGTTTCTCACATTTCATCCAAAAATCATGAGGAAATTATATTTTTATCCATTTTATAAAGTCTCATATCTCACTTCATAAATAATTTCTTGGGTGTACATCATATTGTTATCTGTTTCGTATAAAAACGGTATGAAGTTTTAAATTAATTTAATAAAATTTTATTATTTATGTACAAATAATGCATTTTAAGATAAAAAGTGTAAATACACATTTATAAATATTGCAATATCGATATTAATTTTTACTAACATTAAATAATAAAATAAATAACACTTTTAATTAAGTTAACCATGATAAATCTAAACATTACATTACATACATGAACTCAATAGAATCACAGGAATTTATAAAGATTGTTAATTATATTAATAATGTGCATTAGATATGAATGAAAGGCAAGATAATACATAATGCATATAATACTAAAAGAATGTTTAGTTTCGCATACAAATGACTAGTTTATATTTGAAACTAAACATTGTATTTTGTATTTTATAACGATTATGCTATTAAAAAAATTTGGTTTATATTGTATATACAGTACTACGATATCAAGGAAAATCAAATTATTTTGTAATGATAAAATAAATGTGAATTTTAAGGCGTTGTAGACTGTTCAAAATGACTTTCACCATTTCTTAAGAGCAGTTCTCTTCGGATTAATAATTAAGTTAATTCTGACAACCTTTTTATTCCAAATTACTTTGAGATATACTCAGAAGATATTTAAAAGAAAAATTTACTCAGGTACACTATTAAAACTAATTATAAGATGGTCAAATTTATCAAAATATAATTTTCCGAAGAATAAGAGTCGATATTGACATGCCGTACTGTGAAAAAACACATTAGTATGTTCTACAAGCCTTACTATACTCATTGTTATAAAAAATGTTTCCAAAATACTCTACATAACAATATTAAATAAGATTATGAAAGAGGTTAAAAAATGATGTAACGATACATAAAGACAAAAATAATTGCTTGGAAAAAGTTTAATAATTATGCTATTTTCTTCAGAGGTTAAAAGAAGAGAGATTAAAAATGACATGAAATCTTCCATTAACTATTCTGTTGAAGGGGAAAAATTACTATTATAATTCTTACGTATTTTTAATCACAATTATTCATGAAATTTTTATGAAATACCAATTCGTTAAGTATTATTTCAAATCTAAATTACCGATATTTATAATTAAGTAAATGTTATAAATAGAAATGAAGAATAATTTTGTAAATTATACAGATTTTTAATTCTTTGAATCAAAATAGATCGTACATGATGATAATGTTCCATTTCATCGTTTGTATCTATCGCATGTTTTATACAAGAGATAGAGATCAGAGGATAGAATATCGAATTATTGGATACATTAACAAGATTTTGTTCTATACAACTTCTTTCAGTTTTCAGGAAAAAAGAATATTTACATAGACATTTTTCTGAATAAGATTCTATGCTAAACAATTCTATTAGAAGAATTCTTAAGAGAGCACCAAAAAATGATTCTAAAATCGTTATCCATAAAATGATTATAACATTGAAATTTAATAATTAATCAGAAAGCGGCAATATTATAACGGATAATAAAATATTTACAAGAAATTCTATATCATTTCTAATATTTTTATATAAAGGAAACGTAATGTCACTGAAGTATATATTCCATATAAGCTTATAATAAAACAAAATTTTAAATGCATAATATATGAAATTAAATATTAAATAATTATTAAAGGATTGAGTCTATTCGTAAATATAAGTTCTATCTGCAATTATGAATATTTCCATTTAAAATTTTTGATCTTTTCATAGTTTAAAATTGATTTATAAAGTATCATATCTTACTTGATAAATGATTTCTTTGGTGTACGTCATATTATTAGGGTTTATATGTTTCACATAAAAATGGTATGAAGTTTTAAAATAACTTAATAAAATTGTTTTTATTATTTATGTACAAATAGTGCATTTTAAGATAAAAATTGCAAGTACACACTTATCAATATTGTAATATTGATATTAACTTCTATTAACATTAAATAATAAAATAAATAACACTTTTAGTTCAATAAAATGAATCACGAAAAGCATGTTTTCAGTTTATTCTTGTAAATATTTTTTGTTTAATAATATTTAATTTGATATGAAAACCATTACAAAAAATTATCAGCGAATACAAAAATTAATGTGCTCTTATAAGTGGCATAAAAAAATAATTTCACAAAGAAAATTATATATACATATCAATAATTATAATTGCATTTAATAAACAAAACAGAACAAAATTTAATCAAAATCCATAAGACTCGGGAGATATACATAAAAATTTAATTTTCCAAAATATTTAATAAGTTCTTAGATCAATTAAACAAAAAAATGAAATGCTTTATAACATTTAATATAAGTAAGTAGTTTCTGTTACATAAAATTTCATTGAAATTGTCCTATAGTTTCAAAACCATTACCTTGCTGATGATAGCTATGTAAGCAGACGGAAAAAAAATCTAATAAATACAGTAGTTTCCTTTTGAAAGAAACATATCTTTAAAAGAAGTAAAAATAACGTTTCCTTTTTCGTTCTGTTATTCATGGTAAATGTAATCTGGTCTTTTGGCTCGGTTGGAACTAGATACTTTTCTAGACTTCTCTAGCTCGATTTATATATAATCTGTTATTTGATGTATGAAAACAAATTTTAGAAATTCTGTTATTGCTTTTGAATCAATTCTTACGTTAAAATTCTAGTATTGTTTTATTTAATATTTCTATACAATCGTACATAGTTTTTTGAGAGTTTTTCAGAGATCAGCTGGTTTTTGGAGAATTTTCACCTGATCGATAATCTTTGAAATTATGAACTATATTACAGAAGTCATATAATTTATTACGATCTATAAATACAATTAATTTTATTAATCGTAAATGCTAGAATATCTGAAATCTATCAACCGATCGACTTTTAATTTTTAACAACATAAAACTGATAATATATGAGAGCAATATCATATATTTTATGCAGTTAAAATATATAATGAATCAAAGCTAATTTTATTCCACGATTATAAATGTTGCAGCTAACAAAAATAATAATATGAATTATGATATTATATATATATATATATCTCATGTATTTTTATTAATACTGTATGAATAATCGAGTTTTAATCGGTATAACCCGTTTTTAAGGTAATACAGTAGAACCCCGTTTATACGTTTCTCACTTCTACGTTTTTCGCACTTATGTTTTGTATACTCTTTCGATTTTGCATGTAAAACCATCCCACTTGCACGTTTTTCCATTTATACGTTTTCGCATTTGTACGCTATTATTTTTATTTCCCCAGAGTATCGTTTCATCTCACTTATACATAAAATCCAAGAAATCTTGGCGAAACTTTTTCGACAAAGGAACAATTTGTTATACTGTACACTATATTATCTTACGAAATAGAAAGTAGAATGAATACAAAAATAAAACCAAAACTATAACTTATCCCACGAGTCCTTCTATCGACTCCGACTCTCCCTTTCAGATTTGGACTCATCCACTTCAGAAGTTTCAGTTTTGGTTTTCTTTTGTAATTCATTCTACAGTACAGGTATTTTTCACGGACAGATACTATAGTATAAATTACAGTTTGTACATTACAGTGATTGAAAGCAGGAGTGTTTTTTACAAGAAGCGAACAATACAGTACACTACTGTACAATCTACTGTAGAAGAGTTTCTGTTCTTCGTTGTGCATCTAAAATGATGAATGCATCACAAAATAAAAGCTGACGTCTTTCTATTGAGGAGAAAATACAAATAATTGAAGAGATGCATCGATGTCCTAGTGAAACTAAAGTGAGCATTGAGAAGCGTCTCAAAATCCCATACTCCACTTTAACTACCATATTGCCCAAGAATCTAAGATAAGATCTAATGCTTCAAAAGCCAGGCCAAGTAGTGAAAAGCGTATGCGTAAACAGGTTGGAACGGACTTGGAGTCATGCATATTGAGGTGGTTTCAACAGCAGCCTGCAGTTAATGTTGCCTATTTCAGTAACATTCTGAAAGAAAAGGTATTAGAATTTACAAAAAAACACTACAACTGAATCTTTTTTTATACCGAAATAACTGTATTTGCCCATCATCGTTAATTAAATTTCCTAATTTTAAGTTTTAATGTATGAAAAAACACATGTAATATAGTATGTAATTTAACTTTTTTAAATTTTAATGTAATTTTTCAACATTTAAAGTTAAAATAAAAAGTTTCATTTTAACGTTAATTTCACTAATATATAATTTTTATCAATCCTCTTCAAAAACGTATAAACGGGATTCTACTGTATGAAGTAAATCTCACATTTTCCAACAGATGAAGGTAGAGTCAAGATAATTG
>WUQG02434807.1:0-14035 GCA_011317285.2 Androctonus mauritanicus | reverse complement strand
ATAAATTCACATTATCGACTTCATATTCGACTTTACGAGTGTGGTCGTAAAGTCGAATGGTCGTAAGTCGAGAACTACCTGTATTGTGTTATGCATAAAAAGTGCTCTAAAATAATTAGAATCACAAATTAAAAACTTAAGCTAAATAAGACATTCTTATTGTTATTTTCTAATTGCTTATGCCTCTAAAGTATAGAAAATATCTCTTATTCCCTACAAACATTGCTTTTATGCAAGACAATGCCTTGAAATATAACGATTATGACTAGAAGGTCATTGGATGATAGCATTTCTGCTAAGTCTCTAAGACAGTTTAGCAGAAGGCAAAGATAGCAGGAATACCAAAGTGCATTACCATAGGCTGGATTGGCCACAATGGATTGAGTTCTCTGTTAGGAAGAAAAATGTAAAATGTGAGCTACTGGTGGACCCTGGAAGATTCAAGTGTCCAGTGCTGATTCCACCATTGCCCATCAGATTGAGCCTTTTGAAGAAATTTATCAGAACTTTAGATAAGGAGTTGCCAGCCTTTAAGTACTTGCAAGACTTCTTCCCTATGCTCTCTGAGGCAAAAGTCAAAGCTCATGTCTTTTTCAGACCACAAATAGACAAAATCTTGGAATACAAGGAATTCCGCAAAATGCTTACTATAAAGGAGAAAGTAGCTTGGAACAGCTTTGCTTTTGGCTTTTGATTGCCTACGAAATCCCTAACCACTGTGACAATGTGGAATTGATTGAGACTCTGGTGAAGAACTATGGCAAAAATAGGCTGTAGAATGCCCCTTAAAGTTCATATCTTGATGCTCATCTTGATGAATTCAAGAAAATGGAAGTATACTTACTTGTCCAAGGAACGAGGTGAGTTCTTTTGCTAAAATATACTGAATTTTGAACACATTACCAAGGATAGTATAACAAGAACACATTGAGAGACAACATTTGGGGCTAACTCATAAAAGCAATTTATAGTATAGTCACAAAATATTGAAAAACTACTACTAAATCTTTTGTGATCATTTTTTTCATAACTATAATATAAATACATGTTAATTTTGATTCCTGTGTTGTTTTTTCTGACTTTATATGAACAAAAAATGCAAATTCGTCCATTTTCTTATTGGAAATAGGTAAATTTCACAAGATCACTGTCCTGGTCGCAAAAGCAAAGTTTGTGGGGTATAATAGCCAATTTTCTATACTTTTTAGGTATAAGCAATCAGGAATTAACACACTGTTCAGAAACAAAAATTCTGTTATATCGTGTTATGTAGTTAAATTTATTAGTCTATCTTGGATATAATATTCATTCTTTCTTTTCTTACGGAATCTTCTAATATAAAAAATTGGAAAGAGGTTTCCTAAACTTCTGAGTGATCAGTATAACTAAGCTATATTGTTTCTTTGCTTTAACACTTGATTGTTTTTACTTTATTGATTGAAGATAACAAACATAAAAAGCACCAATCAATAGTGGAAAAAATTTTTTCTCTTTATATTAATTTCGCATCAGCAAATAAATTATTAAAGTAAAAACAAATTGCCTTTTTAAATTACTGATCTAATTAATTCAATTAGGATGGGATAAAGTTTAAAACATTGTCCAGAAGAATGTAAAAATCTGTCAATACACACTTTACTCAAATCCATTCAGCCATTTTGAAGTTATAAAATGAACACAGTATTCAATTTTATACATAGTTCATTGATTAACTGATTACTATTGTTACCTCTCAGACTTAGCCAGAAAATTATCATCATAATATCTGATATCTGTTGATTAATCCTTATTGATTGGTTATTTTTGTTATCGTGCTTTATTATTTAAAAAAGTCAATTAGTTCTCGAATTATGACAATAGAGATAGGTTCGAACCTTTCAAGTTGTAAACTGATGTAGTCTTAGATATAATGTATTTCTGTCTTATTATCCATTTTAGCATTTTTCATTATTGCACAATTTAGCATTATTACAAATTTAAAAACTTAAGAAAAATAAATCAAATATAAAATAGATATTATTATATGTTTTGGCTATTACATATTGACCCGTAAATATGTGAATTGCATTCACTAGTCACAAAATTATGTTTGAAGTAAATATCAATACATTACATGTATAAAACAAAAAATTTCTCTTGTAAATTATTTTTTTATACATTATTTTATTTGATATATGATAGGAGTTTGTGTTCTGAATATATAATTAATAGATTCAGGACAAATAAATGGAAAACTTCTGTTTGCGAAGTGTATATTCAAACAAGAATCTTTGATGGACAAAAAATTTTTCTTTAGAGATAAGATAATTGCAGGATCAAATATATCTTTTTATTTAAAAGTTTTAATTATTATTCCTCTGTTTTCTCTGTTGAGTTTTTCTTGTTTCATGGGATTGTTTCTGCTGTTTTTCTTGTCTTCTTCTCTGTGACATTTTGTAAAAACAAAATAAAAGAAAGCACACTCATACATATTCACAATGTATGCTATGAATCTGATAAAAAAAATAATTCATATATAGTTTAAATACTGTTTTTTATATAAAACGATACATATCATATCATATATATTAAGACATTTGTAAAATTTACCTTATTTCATTAAAACAGACTTTTGGAATGCCTTGTATAAGCATATACAGATGCTTCTCGGTTTACAAATTCCTGGATTTATGAGTTTTTTCATATATGAAGTATCAAAAAAATTGAAAATATGATCATTAAATTTGCAATAAATAAATTCTAAACACTCATAAAAGACATTTAATTCCACATACATAACTATGTAATACAATACAATTATGGTAGTTTTGTAGCAGAATTTCTATTGTCTGCTTCAAAATCAAAAAATTCGAAATGACAGCTGAGAAGCAGAAGTAATATACCCTCTAGTTTTATCACATTATGCAAATAACTTTATTCCTGGATTGTGCCTAAGATAGTTGTTCATCTGCATTATAGTTCATCTACTTATCTGTCAATAATAATGAAAAATAAAAAATTCTTTAACATCAATATGCCAAAAAAAAAATTTATCGTCATCATAATTTTCTTGATTTTAAAGACTATATTTGTAAGCTGTTACAATCAATGGTAGTGGCCCCAAGCAGAGAATGTACTAGAAAATGGTGCCAAGAATAAAACTTGATTTTTATTCTTCGTGAGTACATTCTTACACGGAAGTCACCTTCGAGTAGGAAAAGAAACCTACAATATTTTCATTTATTTAGATAAATAAATCATTGTTTGATCGTATACTACTGATTTTGTTGACCTTCACTTAATTTTATTGTGGTCAAATATCCTTGTCAAAAATGGAACTCTTGATTTTAACATTATGGCTATGGGAAATTGGTTCTTAGTTTACGAGTTCACTCTGGGAACAAATTAGCTCATAAAGGCGAAAATTATCTATGGATACATAAATATATATTTGCTGGTTTTAATAAAGTAAGTTGAATTTATAATTAAATAATTATTTTTATTAGAACATATAAATTCTAATAAAAATAAATTTGTTTCGTTAATTTAATAAACTATATTAATTACAAACAGGTTTCATGTAAATGAAAAATTCTGTAAATTAATTAGCAAAAGCTTTGATATGCCAAATCTAGTTTTCTTCACTTAATGTTTTTTAAATAAAATTTTAATATAGTGGTCCAGTATAGCTGCAGTTTTGAAAGTATCAATAATGAGAAACTAAATATCTAACTTGTAAGTTCATTTATGATACTTGATTTGATTATAAAAACTTGTCAAAATTTTGTAATATTTCATTTATTTAGCCCTTAAATGGGCCAACATTGAAAAAATGGGAAAACTGAAAAATATAACTGTACAGGTAAACATTCAAAAATCCGGCAAAAATCTCGGGACCTGAGGAGTGGCGGATTCTTGAATATGCTGGATAATTGAAGGTTTATATATGCTGTATATATTTAATAGAATATTAACCACATTTACAGTCTTTTAAAGGAAAAAAAATAAACACTAAGTAAAAAGAAATCGAAATTTTATCATTCACCAACTAAATAAAATACAGTACAGATGGTTCTACTAGAATTTTAATTCAATTTTAATACATGTAAAACTAAACAAAACAGATCCTCAGAATTTTAATTGAAAAAAGTGCGGGGAAATTTGAAAATATGCTCCTGAAATTCATGCCGGAATACTGAAGAATCCGGATTTTCGGTTGCCGGATTTTTGAATGTCAACCTGTACTGTGTAGATAGTGAATGATATAATGTTATTTGTTCTAAAAAAATTTTTATTTCTGTTCTATAAAGTGTTACATGGGTGGTATCTATATGTACCACCACTTGGTTAGTGATATCAATACTTTAAAAAACAGCTAGTACTAACAAGTAAGACCAGTGTGAAAAGAAAATTCTAGAAAAATTCCAGAAGGTCCCCTAAACAATTCACTAGATGACGTTAACCACTACGGTGGTACAAATGTGATCCATAGCCTGTTAGAAGCAATTTTTTTTTGGTGGTACATATTTATACCTTTTATAATTTACAATAATTTCTATAGTTAAATTTTAATAAAATGAAAAAATTATTATTATTTTTCTAGGTGATAAATTTTATAATTATTTCATTAACTCTCTAAAAAGGATGAAATAAATAATTTCTTTTTAAGCAAGTTTAAATATATTTACCAAGCGTAGTAGTAAATCTTTTAATCGGATTAATATCTACAAAAAATAATTTCGACAAAAGCAGTTTTAAATTTTATTAATTAATAATACTTTGCAAAAATATAAAACACAGATATTTTATAGTGCAGTTGCAGATTTTCATTCCATATGCTTGCTTACTTTACTTAAGTTAATCCTTTACCAGTTCAGGTCGGGGAAAAGCTTTCATTAATATTGAAATTACATAATCAAAAAGTTTTCAATCGATCAAATATAAATAAAATTAAACTGTTTTATGTTCTAGAAATCTCGAAGATACACACACAGTTCACATAAGTATTAATACTAAGCAAACATATATATATATATATAAGAGAACAATGTTAGAAAGAATAATATAATTTAGTATTGAAAAATTTAGTAAGAGATAACAATAAAATTATAATTTCTCATAATTATTTTTAAAAAAAATATTTATTTTGAGAAGGAATGAATTAAACTTTTTCAAAATCTGAAATTTTGGCACAGTGGACTAATTCATCTAATTTAAAAGATTAAAAAAGTTTGCATGACTTTTTTTATGTGGGTTTTTTTTTTTTAAGTTAAAAAAAAATTATAATTTGTAAATTTAATTATATATATTAAACTGTAATTGTTTTATGTACATTTGATTTTCTATTAATTAGTCATCTTGATTCAGAACATACACCATCTCTACATGCTTGACACAAACTACTGTTGTGAGGTGTCCTAGGTTTTCCTGGTCTTCTGTCTCTACTAATTGGTGGTTGTATGGCCCCATACAATACCTGACCTACTTTATAAAACAGATTTCTTAACACCTGTAAAAAAAAAAAAAAAAAAAAGATTTTATTTTTAGTTACATTAAAATTCCTCTAAAGTTGATAATTTTAATTCATGCATTCGTATTTTCAAAAATATGAAAATTTGTTTTTATTTAATTTGTCGATATTTTCACACATTTTATTACATCATAGATTTTTATATAAAATTTTTTTTTTTATAAAGATTATACGGAAGATAAAAATTCCTAACGACCAAAATCAGGAAAGCGAAAGAAAACACGTGATGCCAGATTGCATCATTTACTACTATTATAACACAGTAAATATGTACAAATGTTGACAATTCTTGGAAGTCTTCCAAATCTGTAGGGGTGTTTGGATACAAAAAAATATTTTACCTTATTTATTTCTTCGGGATACCACATGGCTGTTTCGTATTTTTCTGTTTTGCATTTGTCACACTTTTGACCGTATAATTTGAACGCTATGAATCCCATTTCTATCTCGCTACTGAAAGTGAACCGGAATGCCACTTTTCCTTTCATAGATGTCCAACCGTGACCACATGTCTGAAAGAAAAAAATATATATATATTATAGGACTTCAGTTTATATTCTTAATTATATATAAATAAAAAAATTCTAGCCATTTTTTTTCCTAAGAAACAGAAAACGAAAGTTTACATAACCAGTTATGATTACATGTTTATTCTTTTCCTGTTTCGAATACCTCGAAATTTACAAGGACACTTCAGATGTAAAGTTTCTTTGAAAGGAAAAATTAGGGAATTTTTTTTTTGTTCATCATTTATATATATTTATAACATAACAAATGGCATTCGTAATTAATTTAATAATCTCCGTAAAATTATCCAATTACCAAAAGGTGGCATCTCTATTTTAATGTCGTTTTGTGGCGAGTTCATCGCGATTAAGTGCGATGCTTCTTGTAAATATTTATTACGAAAGTTTATGCATGTTGTTTAAGATCCGTTATGTAAATTTTATATGATTAAAACATTCGAATGCAGTATTCTAAATGTAAAATTTGCTAACGTAGTTGCGTCATTTAATTGATAAAAAAAAATTTATGTTTTTCGAAATGGTAAGATTTAATGCATGAAAACACTACTAGTTATAGATTTAACAGCATGTTATATTTATAAATTCGAAATTATTCTATACGTAATCAAGTGCCTACTTAAATCGCTGGTTGCTTAACCATGGCTTCAGTAACGCATTTATGACGACAGAAGTTTTGATTATTTTTAATGAATAAATGCAGAGTGATTGTTTTCTAAAATCTGGGCGAAACGTAAGTCAATCTGCCAAAAAACAATATTAAAAGACGCATTGCTAGAAATTAATTTTGAAAAGAATGATAGTTAAATATTTTTAGAGTGCAAACTGCTGCCTTGCATGCTTTCTCGACTCGCTATATTACGAAGAATGACAGGATAATGCAAATGTTTGATCTGTTTTTTTAATTTTATTAATAAGGAATAATAATAATCTTGCAAGAAAAGTTCTTGGTCAATAATCATTTTTGGTTTATCCTATTGAAAATAGTTATTTTGACTGTAAATGTATGTATATGGGTACAATTGCGTACATTGTAAAACCCAGCAAAAATGGTAGCGATCGATGGGGGAGGTCGAGACACGCAAAATATCCGTAATGAATTAGGGGTCAAAGATCAAAAGGTTAACGAGATATAGGTGCTGAAAGTTTCACTGCATTTGGTTTGACACTGTGCTACCTAGACGCGTATATATCTGGTTAACCTTTGACTCCTAGTTTATTGGGGATGTTTTGTGTATCTCGACCCCCTATCGATGAATACCATTTTTGCCAGGTTTTGCAATGCATGCAATTGTACCGCGTATACGTAACGTTGATCAAATTTCGATCGATAATTCCTTTAAAATTTGATTTAATTACGAGTGGTTCAGAGTTTCTTTCCGACTCGTTAACAAGATTTATTTATTTATTTATTTTTTATAAACCAAAACAAATATAATCAAAACATGTCGTGTATTAAAGTTCCTAAACGCATATGAAGAATTTTGGTAAAAATCCGTCAAATGTACTGAAAATTCCCCCGAAAAATTAAAATTTAAATCGACTAAAAATAAAAATGATTCAAAATTTACTCTATCAAATTTTTCGAATGCTTTCGAAATATGATAGTGTAGTTTGAATGCTGTTGCTTCTACATGGACGTTAATATTTTAGGTTACATATATATGATGTGTGTATATATACCTGTGTGCATATATAGGTGTATATATATATGTGATATATACATGAGATATAGGTATATGTGACCTATATCTAGGTATACCTAATATATACCTATATATACCTAATGTACGCAATGTTTCATATCTCATGATTTAACAGGAAGTACTGTAATTTTTACCTATCGAAAAAGGTAGATACCTGCAAAAAAATTGGATATTTGGATTTAATTTCAGTTTATGAAATCTTAACTAGTTAGACTAGTGTCATCCAAGAGTCCAACTGAAACGATACCGCTAGAAATACAGCGTATATAGTATCTAAATAACCTATATATATATATATATATGTGGTGACGTCGAAGTCTTCCCACATCTACGGATTGATAGACATTAATAAAACATCAGAGGAAGAAAGAAAACTTTATTATACTTCGAAAAGACGAAGAACATGGCAGCCAACAACTCGTGTTGCCAACTGAACAAAAAATATAAAATATAAATAATTAATAATTAAAACAAAGATATTTCATTATACCACATATATATATATAGCAATTGACAATGAATTTCACTTAATTCTACTTAAATCTAACTTATTATAGCATTGTATTACTTATACAAAGAAGGTGGATTCGATCCCAAACCATTCGTTTTTTTGTTATTGATATTCTTTTTGTCATTATCAGCTAATAAATAGGTGTTTAAATGGATGCTAAAACGGATAATTATTTATTGAGCATGTTTTATCCTGAAAGAAAACGATTATTTTTCACTAAAATTATTTCATATTTAATTAGAAATTTATACGTGTAAAAGACAAACTTGTTCTTTTTTGTTTCAAAATGCAGCCGATTAAATTTTTAAATTGTGCTATATTTAACAGTTTTTAATGGATTTAAATAAAATTTCATATTTTCATTTAATCAGTTACTAAATAGATTACTTTTTAATTGATCATATAAAAGATTTGATTAATTAGCAATACACTTTCCGGGCTTTTTAGGAAGAAAGATTTGAGAGATCTTAAAGAGAAGAGGCAGTATAAAAATGCTGATATTTCCAATCTTTCGGAAAGCTTTTTATTAATCAAAATTTGTTTCCATTATCTAATTTCATCTTCTTAAATAGTAATATAATTTATACTTTAAATTAATAAATAATTTATGAGAAATTTGATTAAAAAAATTAAAAGTTGGAAAAGTTAGGCTAATTTATATTAGCTTGATATTTGATTCTAGATATCTAAAAATGCTAGGTATCCGTCTTTTACTGTTCTCAGGGACCAAGTTACAACAGGCCGGGGAGAATATTTTACTCTCGTCAGTCGGCAAAATTTAATATTTGTGCCGAAATTTTGTCCAAAACCATGGTTTTACTTGGACCGTACATGTAGATATTATGCATATAAATACCGTAGAGTCAAGATCTTTAAAATGAATGTAAGATCCGGTAAAGGATAGGCCGAGGTTACCTTAATTTAAAACGTCAGGTTCCTGACTCCACGAGCAATTTAATTTCATGTTGCTCCAGTACAGAGTTTGACAAAGAACTAGACTGAGTTAGCAAACATTAATTATAAATAAGGTGGCGTAAGTAGGCGGCACTGGGATCCGGGAGTGGAAGATCGACTCAAAACTTGTTACAATAGGCAAAAGCAATTTCATTTATATCAAAGGAGGCAAAGTAACAAACTATGATAATAACTGTAATATCATAGAAAATAGATTTTTCCTACCTAGATATGAATGGAAGATAGAAATGGAGAAAAGCCAAAAGTGATCTAAGTATACCTGAACAAAAGATACCTGAGAAATAGTCATCGAATATTCTGTATCTTGTCTATCATCGAGTAGCTTTCAATAGAATTTGTAATTGTAGTTCAGTCTCCTTTATATGAATAGGTGATTTCCTTTGGCTTTGTCCTTCTCGGCAGGTTATCTGAATAATAGTTGCTGTTCCACCCTGTTTTCGAGAATTTCAGTGATTCTTCTTCCTTCACTAAGTTGCCTTCTTTACATGTCTTAACTTCAACGGTTACGTCGATGTCAGATCTCCGAGCAAAGACGAGGCGACGGGACAACAGCGTCGAACTCGTTGACTAAGAACACAACGTTAACATCTTCTACCAGGAACTGAAGACTTTTATATACTTCTGTTTGGCGGATAATCGTGATTCATGGTTGACTGTAGGACGAGGAATAGAAGTTTACAAAAGAGATTCTTCATCCGAAGATATTGTTCCATTTTTGTCGAAGTTTCTATGACTATTTCTTTTTATAATTTTTGCCAAATATGTCGAAAAACTAATTAAATATTTTTAAAAGCGAATTTTGAAATAAAATTTGATCGTTCAGATCTCGACTAGCTATAAAGATGACAGTTTTGACAGTTAATCTGCAGAAAAAACATTTCCGATGTATGAGAAAAGCTAATTTCTTTCATTCCTCGAAAATCTTCTTTAAAAACATTAATAAAAAAGTACACATGGAAAACTAATAAAATCCAATGAAGCTTATTTCATTTTATCTTTTGCAATCCACATTCTCCTATACAGCTATTAGAAATTTTAAATTTCCTTTCATGAGCATACTGATATGAAGAAAATTAGCAGTAGATTTTGAAGATTTTCTTTAAAACTCTTTTGTAAAATAAAAGATGTGATAATGGGAGGTTATGAAAGTAGGGGAGAGTCGCATATATTGTACTGGCTCCTAATTTGTATGTGAAAAATGCTTGTTTCAAACCAAGTGCAACATCTAATGTGTGCAGCTGCAACTACATGCTACCTGAGCATTGATATCACATAATATGTTGTCGTCACTGTTCACACTTGACACTGCACGGTGTTTGGTCGTTTGAAACTGAGACAACGAGTTGTGGCTTTTTTCGGTCATTGTGCGATTTCGGTGTTTGGGCGTAACAGACATATGTATATATAAAAGAAAATAATGCCTTTTATTTTTAATATAACTATGAAGAGCAATAATATGTGAATAAAATACAAGTGATGCAAATATCAAGATAATGAAGCTCAAGCCAACTTGTACACAACTTATCTGATTAGCTGAGTACACTTACTCTTAGTCTTACAAAATTGGTCTTTGAAATCCGTAAAAGGAAATAACGATTACTCTTTTATTACGCAAGTAAGCGTGTATATTTTACACTCTCGTGAAAGATAACAAAATGTTATTTTGAATAATATGAAAGTTTAATCTTAAAGTTCAAGTTTAAGTAAAAAAAACCGTAAATAAAAAATACTATCAGCCTGTCTCTATACGGAACTATCATCGTTCTTGTAACGAGAGACACGTTGTCGTTACTCTTGTTGAAATTAACGAGAGATCCTACCGGGTCTCTTGATCTAGGAGAGTGTTGTTGATGGTATCCAAGACTTTACACCAAAAAGGATGCGTAGAAACTGATTTCAGTTTTTTAGGCCATTGGATTAACGTCTGGTCTAAAAATAAATGACAACGGATAGTTTTTTTTCCTATAATTTACATTTTTAACGGCCGATAATATTATTATCTCTTACTATTTATTACGTGTAGCTGGTTAGTTTTTATACACTTAGCTGGAGTGTGGGAGTAATACTTCTACCTCAGGTGATATCAGCGCTTGGGAGAAGTGACACATTATTCTAATCTGGAATACTTTCGTTATTAAATATTATTAACGATAAAGTTCTCGGGCTAAACTTGCCATCCGACTTAAAGGTAAGCATTGCTACCTATTCACTCTTGATTAGAATTTCTTATATTCCATTATTATTATTATTATTATTATATAACTAAAAGGAAAATGCCGGTTGGGAGCATGAAAAGAAACGAATAACAGTTAAAAAATGGCGGAGGAAAACGGAAAAACCAATCTCTATATTTTTGACGATATTCTTGGAAATTCTTAGAAAGTTTGGCAGAGTTTAAAAACAATATCTATGATGAAATTTTTTCCGTTAAAATGATTAACGGCCGTGGGAAGAATTTAATTGGGGGCTGTCCAACTTAAAATTGAAATTTTTACCAATTTTGTTTTTTTTTTTTTTGGTTTTTAATCAAAAGTACTACGAGATAAAGAAAACAAGATATTTTTATTAAAAAATAATGAAATTTCTATTATTTAAATAATGCATTTTCTAAAATATTTGGCTGTTCAATGATTTGCGAAGGAAAAGATGATTACACAATCACATTTTTGCTTATTTACCAACTTTTGCGCTTAATGACTAGTTTAGAATTAATATATTTTATATGCCATAATTTTTTCTATCAAAATGACAAAAATTTAGCCAGTCGATTTCTTTACTATAAATAGGTTATAGTAAGTGCTTAGTAGCTTGACTGGCCATTTTATAGCCGACTTAATAAAATTCTATATTCCGTTAACAATAACGGCACCTGATAAAATGTAGATGGTTTTTAATGGAAAAGTAATTTTTAGCTACTAAACTTTCAAAAAAATTTGAAGAATTTATCATACTCTGGTCAATTTTTTTTTTAAATCGGTATCCGGTGTTTTACAGTCCCCGTCTTTTTCCAAACTAGATTCTGATATCAAATTATTAAAAGATGCCATACTATATTACTGGTGGCACAGCGTTTTTTAAAATATAAGTGTATATACATAGGCCTATTATTATATACACCATTTAAATTAAAGATACATCTAAACAAACTTGTTAGCCTGTACAGAAGTCGTTTAATACATAGTGCCGTATTGAAATTTGTTATCAGTGAATGAAAAAAACAACGAAAATGTAAGGATAAAAGACGGGAAAGCAACTCATCCCGTCTGAGCGACCAACCGTGACGATAGACAACGATGACGACGAAAGACGTAACGAGACGGTCAGTTAGTCGACGACGACGACAATGGATGATAACGACGAAGTGTAAAACTGAACAATGTGAACACTTCCACTTTTGTTAAGAGTTACTGTTCGGATACTTGTCAAATGGAATATAAATATGTTGTAACATCGACAAACATTCTCAGGTATGTGGAAGGCTGATTGATCTCGCACCCTCTCTCGCAAAACATTTAAGTTAGTTTAGTAGATTAATTAGGTTTAAGAATAACTAAATAAAATTCTATTGATATTGCTACGGCTGTTTGATTGTCAAGCGCTTTATTTTTATTATTCTTTGTTTTCAATAAATATTTTTTGTTGTTTAAATAAATTTGTGAGCCAATCTGTCTCACGGATCCACCTGCGAACGACAAATTTTACGGCCATCGTGACGACTTTTTCTGACGTTACGAACGTTATTGACATTCCCGCATCCTCGCACATATTGTCGGGATCCGCAACGTAGATAAGTCGAACGTCAGCTTGACACCAGGAAAGGGTTTACGTGTTTCTCCAACACACGAGAAATTCCGTCGTCGGGAAGTGACCGAAAACTTATTATTCGAAATATTAATT
This sequence comes from Androctonus mauritanicus, assembly GCA_011317285.2. Classification (NCBI taxonomy): domain Eukaryota; kingdom Metazoa; phylum Arthropoda; class Arachnida; order Scorpiones; family Buthidae; genus Androctonus; species Androctonus mauritanicus. The sequence continues at coordinate 913 of WUQG02434807.1, read as the reverse complement.
TCAGAAAGCGGCAGGCGAGCAAGTAGCTTAGAGATCCAGCGCAGGAGAACTGACTCCAATACGTGTATAATGAACAAAAATAATACATTTATTTAATCAAGAAAAAAATGGAAATACAATATTAACTAAACGCTAGTTTTAAACGAACAGTTGTTTATTAAACTATTAGGTTATTATAAGGAAATAAAACGAAACTTTCTTGAACGGAAGAGATAGAATGGATCCTGAGTCGTGTAGACATACCTGAGAATGAAAACTTATATACGATTCTCTGTATTCTTTCTTAGAGTCTTTGATAATAAATCGTCCAACATTCTTCCCTTTTTGTTAATACCTTCTGAAATATAACAAAACGTCATCCTCGTGGATTACTCCTCGTCGGACAATCGCCGACGGGACGGAATTGTCTCCTTTCCTTACATTTTCGTAACTGTTCCGAAAGAAGACACTTTCGATAATTTCTTCACCAACTTTTCTTACTAGCCTGTCATCTGCAGCGGCTTCTCCAACAGCAGCCCCGACATCCCTCTCAACAAGGAACCATCGATATTTATTCAGCCAGAGACGGAATTCTAGCGCTTACTTTCTCACGCCATACAAGGAAGTTTGCTAGAAAAGATTAGTATAATTGTTGTTTTTGACACGCATCTATTTTCCTCTTCTCTCTCAGATATTGACGAATTTTATATAAAATTTATTAACTAATTCTAATAATTATAAAATGCGGTATAGTACAGATAATTGACAAGCCACAAACATGGCTTGTCAGTTACGCTTCGGTTTTCCACTCTGGACGATCCGGGTTCGAGTCTCGGGTCCCACCCCTTGAAAATATCTATCATGGGGTCCGGGCCCGGCCCGTCGATCCCCGTCCTCCACAATCCGGCTGACCCCTCCGCAGGGGTGGGCAGCC
>WUQG02434796.1:0-14035 GCA_011317285.2 Androctonus mauritanicus | reverse complement strand
ATTATGCAATAAATGAGTGCTTTATTTTACATGCAATATAATAATACTGTACTGTACTTAGTCACTTTCAACTTCAAGTACTGTACTGTAGACAGTTTATGCAAATAAACTGATGGTGTCCGTAAAATCCGAATTGGGATGGTGTCCGTAAAATCCAAAGTCCGTAGAATTGAAGTTTGTAAAATCGAAGTTTTACTGTGTGTATATATATAAAATGCAATGTTTGTTTGTCTGTCAGTTCCAAAAAGGCTTCTTCACAATTTGACCTCTTTGGACCAAACTTTGGATGGAGGTTTGGTTTCTCAATCCCATGGGTAACACAGAGGCTACTTTGGGTCAAGATTGTGCCAGAGATAGGGCATTTTGAGATAGCAATGAAAATGCCTTCATTTAAATCCTTCAGAGTGGTATCCAAATTTGGATGATGCCACAATGGATGACATCATCCAGGAAATGCTTGTCAAAGTGATGCCATACTGTATGGCAGGGATAAGCAGGCTTTTTTTTTATGTAAGTGCCAAATTTAAAATTTTTAAACTGATATGAGCCACACTAGAAAAAAGAAAAAACAAAATGCAGGGTAAATCATAATTATTTATTCATATATGATTATAAATTAACATAGGTATACTTAATTGACTTCTGAAACTGATGTGAACATTATATAACAAATATTCAGTAAAATATTTCAGTTATATTACGTTCACATCAAATATTTGAATATCAGTCATTGTTAGTTTTAAATTATTTTTGGAGATGAGATTCTGTTTATCTGATTTTTTGTTTTACTTTTTACTAAACTCATGGTGGAAAAACTGTTCACATACATAAGTTGTAGAAAATAACGATAGAATTTTTGCTGAGTACTTCCTTAAGTTGGAAAATGATTTTCTTTAATAAAAATTTTATAAAATATACCAAATTTTTTACTTTTATTTTAAAAGTATCTTTCAAATCTAAATTACAAGTCTATTACCTCTAATTGAAGTTCATTTGGTATATTTTCTATGTTTACAGAAAAAGATGCTGTAAAAATCTGTATTTCATTTTTTCAGTTAAGGAATTTTGTTTATTTATTTTGTAATATTTTGTGTGATGTAGGCTGCACAAAATACTAATGCATGCTGCATGCAGTCTGGGGTTTGCCCATCCATACTGTATGGCATCATTTTGACGTCACTTCACCAATATGATGACATCATTGTGACCTGATACTCTGGTTACATCTACATTAAAACTATACACAAAAAGTCAATGGATTCTAAATGTTATAATAAATAAATTTTATATGAAATATATTATAATAAATAAATTTTATGATAGCATGATTTTATTTGAATTTGGGATGTTGTCACAAATTCCCATGAAATGATCATAATGTAACTAATAGATGATGTCATTCATCACTTAATATTTATAAATGATGTTGCAATTTTATACTTTAATAAATTCAGAAAGGACAAATAATTTCTGCCGATTGTAATTCAATAAGTTTGATGATATTTTGATAAACATGAGATTTGAGATAAACGAAACCAATACATGAAATCATTTTCCAATTAAAAAAAATTCTTCCTAGGAACATATAGTGAAGATCAGTAAAACGATCAATTTTTACTAGGCATAGTAGATAATGTCATAGCATTAAGAATTTGAATGTTCCTCCAAGTTAATCTTTTTCAAATCAAAGAATAGCAAGACATATAATCTCAAATTCAAGAATCCTCTGGAAATTATGAGGATTATATTAAACAACAACTGGAATGACAAACTGTAGAAGAAATCAATATGTGAATAATCAAAACCAAGTTTTCCTAATATACTGTATGTTTTTAAACTATGTCTGGACAATGACGAACACACTTTGTTAATATATTAATATAATAGCATATCAAATTAAAGTGTTTTTCCTACATGCTCTTTTCATTTTTTGTAGTCCCAGAAAAAGCTCTAAATAATTCATAAATTACCCAATTTTAATGATTCTCAATTTTTGATTTTTATTTACATTTAGTGGTCAAAAATTTAGTTCTTAAATGAAATCTGCATCCTAATTAAATGTTTATATCAAATTCTAAGACAATAGTTTGCACATTTCTAATTTATGCACATTATTGTTTAAGATCCATTTAGTTTTAGTTAAGTCATCATACCACAAGATATACTATAATGTATCTGATGAAGGCCACTTTTAGAGCCCGTCACAAGCTGGCCAACACTCATGAGTCAAAGGACTGGGCCCAGATTGCCTTGAAAAACTAAAGGTGTGGGACACACTTGATTCAAAATTCTCCAGATAAAAGTCATATATCATAAATTGCTAACTAACTATATATATATATATATTTCATTGAATTTGACTTTTCAGAGTTTCCTATTAAGAAATTGAAGAGCATTGTTTGTGTATATATAGATAATTATTAAAATTCACTCACTGTAATTTTATATTTTATCAGAAAATTGATTTTTTTTATTGCATTTTGAATGTATGCTTCTTCATTCTTTTGTTAGATATCTGATAAGAACAACAAAATTAAAACAAGAAGTAATTAATTTTACAGGTTTTCCTTGACTTATGATGAAGTTGTATTTTGATAACCCCATTGTAAGTTGAGGACAACCTGTATAATTCTTGTTTTAAATCATAAGTTGAAAATGACACATAAATGTTAATAATTTTAATAGTAATAATAGACAACTGAATACTGAATTCTTTAAGACGATATAATTGATCGATTTGATCTCAGGTCCTCAAGGTAATAAAATAATCTGATAATGAATGCAATCTCCAAGGTGTAATATCATCCAGAATTGAATTTGAATCCCCAAAGTTTATTTTCTAGCCAATAGCCAAGTTCTTTTAACCCATCATAAAATCGAAATATCATAAGTCGAATGATCGTAAATCGAGGACAACCTGTATTGTTTTTTTGCTTTAATTCTTCAACATATATTATTTTTGGATATTTATTATCCTTAATTACAAAGAAAAAATTTATTTTTTATTTTTATATACTTACTCATATGTGTTTAACCAATTCAAAATAGTAATATGCTCATTTCCTTCCAATTCATTTGCTATGATATCTTGAAGCTATCAAAAATTGAAAAGCTAAGATTAAAAATTACACATATATTTATATATTATACATAATAGATGTGGCCAAGTTCCTTGGATCAAAGAGCCACATAACATTTTTCATATTTATAAGAGCTGCTAAATATTTTAAAATGAATTCAATTTTTAAAAATAGATACACACACACATTTTATAATGTGTTGTATTCACATTATAAAACTCTTTAGTCACTGTATCTAGAAGGCTTCGTTTGAATCTTCATTTTCTGTTACGGCCTTGATCTAACTGATGTGATATTAAGATGGTTCAAAGAAGGATGAATAGTACAGTTGTAGACATTTTGCTACTTATAAAGTCATAAAAAACAAAAGCACTAGGCAGAAAGAATCTTTTATTTCAGAAAAGAAACATTTTCGACCACTGTCAATTGATCTACGTCAGCTTAAATAGGGAAAAAATTGTTACACAGAGAGCAGAGATGTTTCTCCAAGTTATTTATTTACTTGTGTTAGCCAAGAACAGTTGATTGGAAACTGTGTTAAATTACTATTCTGTTGAATGGAAAAATTGTTTATGTTGCAATAAAAATGTAAAATGATGTTACATAATATATGTAACATCATTTTACATTTTTAAGGATCAAAAGTGAAATGGCTCGAGTGGGTAATACTACAGAAATGTGCTTGGAAGTGTTACAAATAAAAGCACTAAATAAATAAGACATAAGTGTAAAATGTATTTTGTGAAACATTACAAGTAAATTAAATTTATAAGAGATTATTAATATGCCAAAATACTATTATTATCTAAAAAATAGTTAAATTATATTACTTTTGTGTTCAAGAATTTGCACCAGACTTATACCAAGTTAACCTAGTAGTCTACATTCTTGAAATGATAGGTAAATGTGTATGGAAATTTTATAAACAAAATTCTATTGTTAAGGTATTAATGTAAAAAAAATTAATAAATAATGCAAAACCAAAATAGGTAATTTAAATTTAAATATATAAGAAATTACTAATAATTTAAAATACTACAATTAAGTGTAAGAACATATAATTAAACTGAACTATATTATGCACCCAAAGCATGAAATAGTCCTATAATACCTTGTCCATAAGAAATAATTAATATAAAGAAAGTTACTAAAATCTGTGTCATGATGTGTATAAGCTCACATCTAAGTGATAGACAACTGCATGCACAAAAGCATGCTGCAGCTATCACCTAAACATGACAGTCATCTCACCATTCTGTGAGTCCAAGGACTAGAGCAGGCACTGGAGTTTGAAATAGAGTCATTATGATTGATAACATGTGTAGTTTTGGCATGCTCTGCTATATTAAGGGATGCTATGGATCCCATGCTTCCTTTCCTGTTGTTTTGTATAATTTTGGCTCTGGCCAATCTATCTGCAAATCATGTTCAAATGCTCTTGTCCCAAGTGCTGTATTAATCCTACCCTTCTTGATATCCTGCTGATACTCTCTAATTTAAGTGCTAAGATTGTGTCTAGTGTATCCTATATACACCTCATCCATTTTTAGGCTATTATTCTTGATAGAGATTTGGTAGATGCCCAACCTCATGTAAGATTGAATAGGCAGCTTGTCTTTTTTCGGGTATTGGAAAATCGTATTAGTCCTTTTATATATGATCTTCCGTTCTCCAATCCTCTCCAGCAACCTGAGATTGCTAGAGAGAATTGGAAATATTATTTTAATATTATATGAAATTTGTATTCAATTAAAATATTAATTTACAAGAAATAAAAATTAAAAATATTTACAATGCAGATGAAAATATTAAATCAATGCAGAAAAATACCTTTCATCACACTTTAGCTTATTCTATAACAACAAACTGAATTAACAAGTTTTAGTCTGTTTTCAATAGTAGATAATAATTTTTATTAATAAATTTAATTAATTTATATAAAAATAAAAATTTACTTACATGTTTAGATAAACAATCATGATACATCTTAACAAATTCAATAACAATATCATATTCAGGAGGAAAACAAGGAACACAGGCTGTCTATAGAACAATTAATAAATAAAACCATTCATTATTTTTATTAAAGTTTTGTTTTAAAATAAACTTTATAAATTTACATAAAATTATATAAATTTTTAAGTAAATCTGGTTTTAAAAAATAAATTATAAATATACACGTTTCTAATCTCTGGAACAATTTTGATCTAGAGTATTTTATATCATCCATATTCTTATGCAAAGTTTGGTCCTTATAGATGAAATGTTACAGAAATGCATAGGAACAGACATTAAGCAAACATTCAATTATATTTATATAGATATACAATAAAAGATAAAAAAAATTTGGTGTACATCTTTTATAGAACATCCAGAATCTCATAAGATAAAATCCAAATTACTTGTTTATGAATAAATCCTAGTTTCAATTAGACAGTAAAGTCTTTGCATCTTGAGAAATGATTACAGATATTTTTTTAAAATTTATATTTAAATTTGCATATAAAATGAGTCCTCATTTAACATCAGGGTTATGTTCTTAAAAAATCATGATTTTAATTGAAACAATATTAACAATCCAAAAATCCCATAGACCTAGTTTTATAAGTTGAGATTACATTCTTATAATTCTTTCTGGTTGATACTAAAAGGAATAATATTTGATAATTTTTCTAATCTAAATATTACTGTACCATTCAATAGTGAAATGAAGTCAAACAAAAGCATGATTTACTTGTAATATATTGCATAGCAGTTATATATCATGCTGTATAGACAAAGAAAATTATTTTCTAATAAAAAAAAGTTAAGAATTCACAGGTGTTTTGTCTACAATTAGGTTTTTTTTAATGCCAGTTTTCAATCATTTATTGATCACTAAATAGCTGGCCCATTTCAGGCTCTATCACAGATTGCTAACTGTGAGGTCCCACAGATCCCTGGGCAGACTTCCTTATTTTGGTGAAATAATAGAAATTTATGAACATTTAGTATTAGTGTTTAGATAACTGTCAAGATGGATTATTGATATGATGTAACACTGGTAATCTTTCTCTCTCTCAAAACATTGAAACATTGTATTACTATACAAATGAACATTGTAATGTAGGTTAACATAGAATTAAGTAGATTTAAGTGAAATTCTTTGTTAATTGCTATATTCTTGTAAATATGCTTATATTTAAATTTATAAATAAGTTTCCGAGTCAATATCTCTGGTCCTAGACCTCGGCGTCTTGGATCCACGTGCTGTATGGAAATTTTACGTCCTTTGGAATTCTAATGTTCCATGCTGGAGCAACATGGAATTAAACTGCTGCTGATGTCAGATCCTGACGAATTTTACAGCCAACATCCTGACGGAATGACATCAGTATCCACACAATCCTCATGCAACATTTATGGAAACTTATCAAATAGTATAGAACAAAGATTGACAAAACTAGTACAGACTCTCTTAAATAAATTTTTCAAGGAGTGGATTCCTAAACTGATTTGGAATCTTCTGATTTGAAAGCTGAAGCATTTTTTTCAATCAATTTGGCCAAATATTTTGTGTGCTATATTGTTTAATTAAATTTTTCATAGAAAAAATATTTTATACTTGAGTTAATATTTAAATAAAATATGATTACTTTGATTTCTATAACTATTATAGGTTTCTACTTCATTTTCTATATTATGAAGAGAAATGTAAGAAAACAGAATGTTATTCTGTTTCACTGCCTTAAACTGTTTTTTAACAGAAAATTTGGTTTTCGCCCATATGCAACGCTTACAATTTCTATTACATATAATTCCCACACTCGTAGTTCCAAAAATTTGAAGAAAAATACTTCGTGCATAATTAGAATAAAAATTTTTAAGTTGAAATTTGTTTCCAATATTTTCTAAATATATAGGAACAAGTTACTCGCTTACTGACCAATTCATTCTACAACCAAGTCGTGAGAACGGAACTCGGTCATTAACTGAGGAGTACCTGTAGTAGCAAAATGATGTTAACTGGAGGTGATATTAAATGAAGTCCTACTGTACTGAAAATTTGTAAATAAAGGGGATTTACTGCATTTGTGATAAAATATCATGTCAGTCCTTAAATTCAAATCATATTTATGAAAAAATTTGAAACAAATAAAATACAAGTGTTTCTCTATTTGTAATGGGATTATAATCCCCACAGTAGGGTGAAAATGATCCAACACAGATAGTAATTTGCATCAACATTTAAGTTATCTCCCCGAATATCCACATCTATTTCTAATCTGAAACAGAGTTACTGGATAAGTATGCAAGATGTTAGTATTCATACACACAATATATTTATAATTAATATATCATAACTCATTTAATAGTAAAAGGAATGAAATAAATGAAACACTGTTATAACAATCATCATAAGACAAGGAAAAATTGATTATAACTGTTATTTGTATCTGAAAACACAAAAATCTCCAGAATTGAACCTGATTTTTCTAAGATAATAAAATCATGCAGAATTAAATCCAAATTGTCCAAGGTGGTAAACAACTATTTTATCACAATAGCAATCCAGCCAGCTGTAAATTTTTAATAAAACAAAAAGTATTTCTAGCCAGTATGCTGTGAAAATAGCCAAGTTCAGAATATCATAAAGGCAACTGAAAGAGCGGATTATCAAAAATAAATGATCATAAATAGAGGAAGACTTGTAGTTAATTTTATTAATCAGTGATATATATTCCTTAATCACAAGTAAAATTAAAAGCACGTTGAGCAGTAGCACGAGAATGTAAAAAGCTTTATTCAGGCTAACGTTTTCGGTACTCTACTGCTCAAAGTGCTTTTAATTTTACTTGTGATATTGTCAGCTAAAGAGCAATCAATGGATTATGATCAACATGTTCCTTAATTATCAGTAATTTGTTACAATTTCACTAGCAATTTTTTTTTATCCCATTTGTGTAGGATTCTTGTTTTGATATGAAATCGTCATACAATGTTTTTTCACTTCATTTTATTATTGAATTTTTTTCTCAGTAAAAGTATCTAGAGACTTAGATGATATTACTTGAGACAATATCTGACAAGTATTGTGGATGAGATATGAACTCCCAATCGAAATTGTTAATTTTCTGTAATATTGTATCTGCAATGTGCAGTTTAATATTGTCTTGATGAAACAAAATCTTTTTCTATTCACTAATTGAGATATTTTTTTAAACAATTCTGAATTTAATCTTTAAAGTTGTTGAGAAAGAACATCTGCATTCATCATTTGATTAAATGCTAACAGTTCAAAGTGAATGACATAGCACATATCCCACCAAACAGAGAAGAGTATTTTTTAGATATATTTCACTTTGCTGTTGGTTTTGACTTTTTATCCTTATTTGTTTATTATCTTTTTTTTTTGATAATAGACTAATGATTTTTCATCATCCATTACAATGTAGCCAAGACATCATCTGTATTTATTTGTAATTAACAATGATGCCACCTACAGTAGTACAAGTGGCATCCATTTTTCAAGCTTGGATACATTTTCTATCTTCTATAGTTGATGACATAATAGTTCAATGAGATGAATTGAATCAGATTGCATTGATTAAAAAATATCCCAATTAGTGAATAGAAAACGTTTTGTTACATAAAGACAATACTAAACTGTACATTGCAGATACAATACTACAGAAAATGAAGGATATTTGACTACTTTGTTGCAAAACTTAATAGGATATTTAGAACAAGGCTTGTTCTCTATGCTGTTTTGCCAATCTCTGAACCTTTGAAACTATTTCTGAGCAGTTATTATACTGATGATATTTTCTCATAATGAACTGCATTTAATTTTTCTATTGCCCTATTTGTAGTTTCACTATACAAGAACAAAATGTATAAAATACGCTGTTTGTACTGATCATCAATTTTTTCCTAAATTTTTATTCTTATTCAAATATTCATTAAAGTTGACGATAAACTGATTAAACGTGTTCTTTGTACAAAACAATTTGCAGATAAATATTGAAATTTAAAATAGTCAAGCATACAACAAAAATCTTAAGGAAATACATATAATAAATCACCTGAAACTTTCCTTTTGAATACGACTTTATTTCAAAAATTAAATAATTATTTTATTTTAAAAAGTTATCGTCAAATTATTTTAATAATATGAAAGTAAATGATATATATGTGCAAACTATTTTGAATACAACACTCCCACTCTACAGAACATTAAACATAGAAATTTGAAATACACATATATATATATATATTACAATTGCTTTAAAATATCTTACCTTAACAACTTTTAAATCTTCGATAACAAGTTGTCTAGTAACTTCTAAATGTCGAACCAACCACATTTTGTTTTCAGATCGCTCTTCTAACTGATTTCCTTCAATTCTTAAAAATTTTATATATAAACATTATACAAATGCCATTAGATATTTTATATTTATATAATTACTATAAAATCTTTTATTATTCCTGGAATGCTAAATCCATCTGGAATAAATGCTAATGTCAAATATTTATAAATTTATGGAAAATTTAATAGAATCAAATTGCATACTTATTGAGAGAAATGGATCACACAAGTAGATATTTTGAATTTTTAATGAAATAAATGATTAGTCAATAATGATAACAATTTAATCATGGATACAAGAAAAAACATAGGGGAGAGCAGGGTAAAGTAGCTAGAGCGGGTAAAGCAGCCATTGGAATTTACTACTTTATATTCTTCAGAAACCTGGCGATGAATGTCTAAACTATTGCAGAAGGACGACATTGGTTTTGAGAGCACATCTGAGCTAGATTGCCAACAAAAATAAGTTGAAAAAGATTTAAATTTTATCTTAAAATTTTTTTAATTATTAAAAATATAATGCTTTGTGTCTTGTTATTGCATTTTGATTATATTTAGGTCTACCTCCAATGTAGAATGATCTTGCTGTTTATTCACCATTAAACTGGAACTTTTCTCCCATTTAAAAAGTTAAAAGTTTACTCAGTGGCCACTTTGCCCAACCTAGTCAGTAAAATGGCCATTTTGCAGAAGTAAAAATAAAATAAAAATTAATGAAAATCTAGCAAAGCTTATTTATTGAAACTACATAAAATACACTATATTCTATCAAAATATCAAATATGTAATGGCTAAGGAAAAAAAATTACAAATAAATTTAGCTCAGAGTAGCCATTTTATCCTGCTCTCTCCTATATGTATAAACTTCACATATAAATGTGAATATAAACCTTAATCATATAATTAGGCATATTTTTGTTTCTTGTATCCAAGATTTAAATAAACAATGCTCAAAAAAATTACCTGAATTACATGTACTAGAATAGATAGCTTAAAAAAATAATATATTTCATCATCAGTCACTCATATTGCAACATCTTATTATAATAAGCTCTCTTGGATGATGTAACCTAGCATTGATGATTTCCAATTACAGATTATATCATATCCATCCAATAAATAGAATAAACATACACTGCATGTAACAGTGCTGTTTTTGAGATTGATGTTTTTATAATGGCTAAATTTTTTACAAGAATTTATTCTCATATAATTAATATTTTAACAACTTATTGCAAAGAGTCAGTAAACAAGTCAATGCATTTCCTTAATTATTGTTACTAGTATGCAAATATTGCAATTTTATTATTTAATTGCATTAAAAATGAAACATTATAGTAAAATAAGTCATGGTACTATATGTTTAATGCATATTTTTTTTTGTTTACTCTTCACATTCATTCTATTGAAAACATAAACAATCACAGATTTTACGAAAATAACATGAAAAATAAAGCATCTGTTACATGCTTCTAATTTTTACGATAAAATTATCTATCAAAATATTAAACAAATATACAATAAATGCAAATATGTTCAACTTATGTGATCAATAAATGAAGCTATTAGCATTTAAATTATATCAGTATTATTAAAAATTTTTGAACACTTATTTCAGAATTTGTTGTTTAAGTGCATTTTACAAATTCATAAATATCGCAACTGTTTAGCATTCAGTATTAAATAAAATTTTAAATATATAATAACCTCTCTGCAACAGCTTGTTTCAGAACTTCAAAAGCTCGCTGTCTCCATTTTTTGGGCCTTCCTGGTGGCAAAAATCCAGTTGCCTTATGCCTTACAAGAGCAGCATTATCAGATCTTTCTTCTCTTTCAATGATTCTTAATGCTGTTACAATCACTTGTGGTTCTTTTCTTACAGAGTTCAAAGTTCGTTTCAGTATTAACCATAACTGTTTACTTAAATCTTCTGACATTTTTTCCACATCGGCAAAATATTGTTTTAACATCTGGAATTAAATTTCATTTAAATATTTCTTAGAAATTTAGTATCAAAATTTTGTTTGAAAAAATTATCACAACAAATAATAATAATGTTTATTACGTTCTCAAATAATAAATCTGAATGAATGAATAACAACGATAAATAATTTACTTATATGTCACATTTTATTATAAATTATACATAATGAAATATCATTAATTTGGTATCTTTGGGAAACTTATCACTATTTGAAAGATCTTAATATTTGTTGGAAACTTTTCAAAAGAACTAAGAATGAAATCCATAAATATTTTTATAATAAATGCATTTTGCCTATAAATCTTTTAATGCAAAGGAACTGATTTGCACTTTTAAACTCATGTCCAGTAAATGGATCTAACTTTCCAATACAATCTTAAATCAAATAATACAATCTTTAATCCAATTATTTTTACAGTCGAAATAACCTCTAGTGTCCTCTTAATTTCTATTATGATATAAATGATCTTTTCTTAGTATCTATAAAAATCTTATAATCTCAAAAGGAATAAATAAAAAATTTTGAATTATAAATTTGAATTTTGGGTACAATGTATGCAGCATAACTTTCTGAACGTTATAATTATCATGCCTTACTGAATTTAAAGTTGTTCTCAATTCTTTTAGATTAAAAAATTAATTTGTTTTAATCAATAATTTTTTGTTCATTTAAGCACATATTATTGCAGTATATTTGCCTAAACATTTCTTACTCAGCCATTTAATGCAAGTTTTGCCATTATGATATTGTTTAATATCACTTGGTGCACTGATATATCATATAAGTTGTTTCTTAACACAATATAAACCAACAAAAGGTTATTCTTTGTAAAAAAAATTAATAAAAAGTAAAAATAAATTTAGAATAAAAGGATTGAATGCTCTAGTTTAAACGAAAACTCATTCACAGTTTTTCAAAAATATGTTACATTTTTATAAAAAAAAGCTAAATAATAAAATAATAAAAAAAGTTAATAGTTAAAGCTAAAATAATAAAAAAGCTTAAATATAGACTAGATAGAATTTCAATATGCACACCAAAAGTTTATTTCAAAACACATTAGCCACATCTAAATGTTACAGAACAAAGAATAGCTGATAAATATTGTGCAACTATTATACAGTAGAACCCCATTTATATGTTTCTCACTTCTATGTTTTTCACACTTGTATGTTGTGTTTTGTAAACTCTTTCGATTTTGCATGTAAAATCATCTCACTTGCACATTTTTCCATTTATACTTTTTCGCATTTGTATGCTATTATTTTTATTCCCCCAGAGTCGTTTTGCCGCACTTATACATAAAATCCAAGAAATCTTTGCCAAACTTTTCGACAAAGGAACAATTTGTTATATTGTACATTACATTATCTTATGAAATAAAAAGTAGAATGAATACAAAAGTAAAACCAAAACTTATCCCACAAGTCTTTCTACAGATGTTATGTAACATTCTATTACACTGGAAGTAACACAATGTTACATAAGATCAAAAAAGCATTACTGATGAGAAGATGTGTCCAATAGTTGCATATGAAGGCTTGATCTATGAATGTAGTATTGCATCCAAAAAACTACAATTAAACTACAATTGATACTTTCTTTATACCAAAATAACTGTACTTGCCCATGATCGTTAATTAAACTTCTTAAGTTTTAAAGAATTTCACAAGTATTTTTTCAAAATTTAAAGTTAAAATAAACAGTTTCATTTTAACATTAATCTCACTTGTACATAATTTTTATCAAATTAGTGTACAAACTAATTAGTTTTTCGCATCGATCTTAAAACAAGTAAAAATCAGCAGATTTATTACAACAATAATTATAAAATATATATTTATTCATAATTATTCAGTCACATTTACTTATTCATTTATACATATTTATTCATAATGTGTATTATACACATTATTCATTTCATAATAGACATTAATTCACATTTATTCAATCAAATATGTATTTTCTGAAAGAAACTACACATTTGATTGGTGACATTTATGTTATTGCTTGTTTTCATAGTGATTTTGAAAGAATGGCTGAATGAGATATACTTTTATTTCAGCCATTCTTTCAAAATCATTATGAAAACAAGCAATAGCATAAATGCCACCAATCAAATATTAATTGATATAGGTATATCTTAACATTTGTTTTGTATTGTATGAATTCTCACTTATAAGCAATTATTTAAATAATTACAAAAATTTAAAACATTAAACTATTAATATTTTAATATATAAATCAATTTAAAAAATTTTAATAGTATTAAAATATTTACATTTCTATCAGTTGGACTTCTTGTTGGAAGCTTATGCATTTCAAATAACAAATCATCTCGAGAATTTTCTAAATCTGCAAGACTAAATAAAAGCAATCATTTTTACTGTAGTATAATTATATTATAAACTGTGAAATAGAAAATTTAATATATAATAATTTGAAATATTTTAAAATATTACTAATAAAGAAGAAATGGTTAAAGCCCAATCTTTAGCAAATGAAATTCATATTACAATAAAAATTACTGTTAAAATATACAACTAAAAAGAAGTATTGAAAAGAGTAGCACTTTTGAGCAGACCAAAGAAATCACACTAAGAAAAGTCATTTTTTAG
>WUQG02434785.1:0-14036 GCA_011317285.2 Androctonus mauritanicus | reverse complement strand
TACATGACTTTTTTATTTGTAACCTGTACAATACACAATAATGATGATTGTTCTTGCCGAAAAGTTCTTTAGAATTAGTGTATATTTTAGTCTTAAATTGAAATACCTACTGTAAATAAGGGGGCGGCGAAATTTTCCTCCGCCCCGGGCGGCTGACACCCACGCTACGCCACTGAGTTCACTCCAAAACATAAATAAGCATTTCGGTTTTGTTTGCCCATGAACTGTTGGCTCAGATAGTATCATTTTAATAACGCTTTTGAATATTGACGCCATATCAGAGACACTGGATACGAAAAATTCCCCAGTTTTTCCACCTCTTCTTAGGAAATTTCCTTCAAACATCTCCATCCTTAATCAAATTGGCAATATAAAAAATGGCATCTCTCTTTTTTCTCTCAAATTTAACCAAAACAATCTTCAACTTTTGGTTCTCTATGTAATTCTTTGAAAATATTGATTTTCAGTTTCTTCTTCTTTGACCATTCTTACTGCTTCTCTCCTATCTTCCTCTTTAAAAGCTCAATATCAGTTTTTCTTTTTGTTTCTCGTCATCCTTTCTTGAGATATCTAACAAGTAAGTTACAATCTGCAAGTTTTAAATAAATCCAAGCTTTCAATAATCAATATATGCACAAAATTATTAGTATGAGCCATAGTAAGATGTCTCAACGTGGACAACCATTTGGTGTCTCAATGTAGCCACGTATCCTTGAAACATAAAAAAAAAAATAGCTTCAGTATACCTTTTAAAGCTAGTAAATAATAGAATAATATATGCAATTTACTAATACTTTTTAACAACATTTAGTCTTTGGCAACATCATCATCATCTAAAACAGATAAAACTCTCAACTACAAAATTTTGCAAACCTCGCCTGAAAAAAAAATTATTAAAAATTCTCATAGTGTGCAGAAAATATAGGGGTAATAATACTGTCATGTCTAGGCGGCGTTATCGGATGTAGGAAAAGTGGCCTTCGTTTCACTGTAGATTATGTCTCATTCTGGCCCACTCTCTTCTACTGATCCAATCACATTTTTTCCAATAGTTACATAAATGAACCTTTATTATGGAAATATGATTGATTATAATTTTGTGCACTTTGTCTGATACATCGATTAAAAAACATTTAAGCGTTAGAAACATCAATATCTGGTGTCTGTATTTTTCAAAATCTTTTTTCTATGCCGAGTTTGTACTGGAAACCTTTAAAATATTATTTTTATTAATATCAATCATATTTTTCAATTACAATATACTGTATTTTACAATGTGCAAATTTCGGAATTATCTAATAGAAATGTTTCATAAATTTTTTATATCCATAGTGTTTTATTTTAAGACATTATTTCAAGTAAAATCACTTTCTGAAACATTTTTCACGATGTAAAAATTAGTTTATTATTATTAATTTAGTGGATTTTTTACAAATCTAATAATTTGATAAGTGCTATCTAATTGATCAAACACTGAATTGGAATAAATGTTTTTTTTAGTTTTAGGTTTCATACATTTTATATTACAATTAAAATCATTTTTATTTGATTTACCTCACTTTACGGTATTCAAGATATTAATTTTTTGTGTCTGATTTATGTAGAGAGTTCATAAAATTATATAAAACTAAGCATTACTTAAATTATATGTAAATTAGCAATTATAAAAATACTATGTGAATAAAATTTGAAGTACATTAATTTATATGATGATAAAAACAGCTTATAAAACTTCTTAGATGTTTTAAATAAAATTTTGAAGTTTTCAATGGGAGAATTTCTGTATCTGTTATGAATAATGTTACTCCAAATTCTATTTACAACTGTTTTGGAAAATATTTGTTTTATATACAGTATTTGTTGTGTTATTTAATATAAAAATTCTAATATTGAGAAAAGAGAAATTCCATTTTTACAATTTAAATTATCTCAATACACACATACAAACACATACATAGATTTAAAAATATAAATATCATTTTATATATTTTATATATAAATTTTAAAATGAATATTTCATGCTCAATTTTCATTAATTCATTAGAAATTATATACAGTTAATTTATATATCAATCTGAGGAACTTTCTTCTGATAAATTAAATTTAGTGTTGTTTTTGCATGATTCCATAAACTGTTGTTTGTGTCTTGTGCCAGTTTTCATTTGAACTTTTCTTTTCTTTTTATTTTTAGACTGTTTGCATAATTCACTTTTTTCTGGTAACATCTTTTTAACTGCCTTTTGAAGTCGTTTGCTTGGAAAAAGATTTTCTTCTTTGGTCAAATGGGTGGTAAAGTAACCATCAATCTTTGTCTGCACCTAAAGAAATTACAGTCATAAACTGATTTATTCAAATGTATCAAATGATGCCAAACTTGCACCAATTACCTGATTCTCATTAATTTTCTTCATGACTGGCAATAATATTTCATCAATCTTCTTTAGATTCCAACCAAATTTTTCTTGTGCAAATGTGAGTATGTTAAGAATAATTACAGAAAATTTATAAAATAATAATAATTTCAAAATATGTCAAAATATAACATTAAAATAAATCTAAAAATGAATTTTATAAAAACTTATCATTTCATAAATTGGAATATGTCATTATTATACAGTAAAACCTCGATTTTACGGACACCATCCCAAAAAATATTAATAATACAATATTTGCATAAACTGTCTACAGTACAGTACTTGAAGTTGAAAGTGACTAAGTACCGTACAGTATTATTGTATTGCCTGTAAAATAAAGCACTTATTTATTGCATAATGCATCATTTTTATTTTAACAACTTACATACATGTATATTAAATTTAGGTAGGTAATTTAATTTAAAATACTCTATGTAAAATAATACAATTTTTAGGCATAAGTCACATTAATTAATACAGGTATGTTGAAAATGCTAATTAATGTATATAAAAAATTTTACTTCGATTTTACGAACTAGATTTGCCCACTGTAGTCCGTAAAATCGAGGTTTTACTGTAGTTTTATATATAATACATTTGTTGATAACTTTTTTGCTGTTGTAATGTTTAAAGTTTTCGTGTAATTTTTGAAATTTTCCGAAATTTTAAAACAAAATGGCATGTTTTTATATATGATAATTTATCACTCAGATGTTTGTAATTCAAGGAACATATATGAATTATACAGGGAATTATATTGCAAATATTGATAATTCAGATTTTTTAAATTCAAAATTTTCTTGAATTTTGTATTTATATTAATAATTTCTAGTGATTTAAGGATTAATGATGATTTTATTTTTGAGGAGAAAACTTTTAACTATAATTAAAGAGCATCGACTTTAGAATTTTCATAAATATTAATAAAATACAGGAATAAAAATACCAAAGTTACCGTAAGCATTTGTGATTATATTTTCTTAAAATAAAAGGATTTTGTTTTCTGTTTAAATTAGTTCAAGGTTGTTGCTATTTTTGTAAATAATATTTACTTAAGTCGGCACATTAGATATATTTGTTTTAAATTTTTATAATTTGAATAATTATGTAATTTTATTGATTAAATACAGTCATGTACCATTTACATCATTATCATACTTTTTGATCATTTATATTTATTCAGTAAGACTAGATTCTTTAGTAGTGCTCATATTTCTTTTTTATTAACAGATCTACAATGACTATAATGCAGTGTAACTGTTTATCCAGATTTAATTAATACTTTTCATAAATATAGATTTTTATGGTTATATACATATAGATGTATTTAATATTCTTTGCACTTTAGATATAAAATTATGTATTACAACTATCACTAAAAATTTAAATAAGAAAATATATATATATAATATCACTGCAAATGATTTCACTATCATTAAAGTATATGAAAAAATAATGCAAAAAACAGCATTTTAGATGGATAAATTTATTGTTAAATTTTGAAATTAATTATAAACTACATGTATTTCAAAATCCTTTATTTAATGATGATTGGTAATGGAATACATTCTTCAAAAACAATTAATATAATAATTATTTTCAGAATATGGCTTCTTAAACAATTACTTTATCAATATTTTGTGAATAAACTGAGGAAAAATGAAGAACAGTTAGAACGATTAAAGAAGAAACGAAGAATGGTTTTAGATTTAGCTATGGAAACTGAAACTTACAAAGTTGCAAAGGAATTATTAGAGAAATATGATCCTGAATTTCAGAAGAAACCAGTGAGTATTTAATTTTTGGAATGATGTTTAAATAAAATATATAGTTTTAGTTTATTCCCATAGTTCATGTTTTCTTAAATTATAATATGCTAAACAATAAACTTTTCAACACTTAGCTATTGTAATTTATATTATTGTATCAGTCACTAATTATTTAATGTTGATATCTTAATTTATTGGTCTTTTTTCTTTTATACATAATCATTTATATTTTTTCAAATAAATAAACCATTAATACTATGATGGCAACAGAATTATTTAAACTTCCTATTGATGCAATATAAAATGTCCACTTTTATGATAAACAATATTTGAAGACAGAGATCCAATTTTATTGGTGAGTGTTAGTACAGCATATTTTAATAGAGTTCAATTGGATGTGTCTTTAAACAAATGAAGAGTGTGATATATTTAGTACACTTTTTTTTATTATAGTTAATCTAATTCATAGGTATTCATTTTGAGCATCTTATTTTCCCTTATTAATTATTAAATCCAGACCTTAAACAAGTAAAATATATATACTTATGTATGAGGGGAAGCCGAAAAGTTCTTACCTCATCATAATATGGATGTGCTAAGGATCTGAAATATGGTCCTTCAACTCTTCCTTCTTTACATATCCATCTTTTAGGGCCACACGCTTCTCATAGCTGTGAAACAGTTGTTTAATTCCATCTTTATAGATGTTAGCAGATTTGGAGGCAAACCAGCTTTCTACAGCAGTAGTGATCTCTTTGTCTTCAAAGAAAGTTTTTCCTATAAATGTTTTTCGGATGGGAAAATACAGGGATGGGACAAGGTTTCATAGCCATATTTGTACAGAAAAGTGATTGTTTCTGATTGATTGTTGTAGTTAGCCTTTTTATGTTGAATGACAAAGCATGTTTTCATGTTTTGCTCATTTGGACATAATTAAATATCAAGTCATGATACAGTTCTTTCATTTTAAAGGAAAACTACAGAAACAATCCACAAAGAGATGCCAGCTATGTATAGAGAGAAATGTCTATCATATAAAACTGTGAAACAATGGATGACGAGGCATGCATTCATGTTTTGTTCATTTCCTTGGTCTCGGGATTATACAAGCAAACCCAGCATTCATCCATTGTCACTAATTGCTGTGAAAAGTTGTTCTCATTCTGGCAATACTATTTCAAAAAGCTTCTGCACATTCCATATGTTGCTGTTTTTGGAAAAGGGTTAGCAATTTTGGAACCCATTGTGCAGCCACTTTTCTCGTGTAATATATCATGCAATATGTTGTAGACTGAACCCCTCTTTCTAATGTTCATTTTCCTAGCTAAGAAATTAATTGTCACACATCCATCTTCAAGCACTAGTTGCTCAACTTTTGACACCATGTTTAGTTCTATAGCTGTTGATAGACAGCCTTTTCTTGAGGCATCCTGTAAAGCTGTTGCAACCACAGTTGAATTCCCATTTCCATTGTTTCATAGTTTTATATGATAGACATTTCTCTCCATACACAGTTGATATCTCTTTGTGGATTGTTTCTGCAATTTTCCTTTAAAGATAAAGGAACTGTATCATGACATTTTCTACTATCACACTTCTAACTCTGGTTAGACAGGACCTGTCAAAATAAAATAGACATAAATTTTAGTATGACAGTAACCTATCATTTTTTATAATTAAGATCTATAGCACACATACAACATGATGAGGATAAGAACTTGTCTTCCCTCATACAAAGCCTATCATTTGCTATTTTCTTCAAAACTATTCATTACTGAGTACAAGGTTTGTCTAGAAAGTAATGCAATTAAGTTTGTAAAAAAAAATTTATTTGAGATATCATTACAAACATTTAAAATTCTTCAAAGTATGCCCCTTAGGCATCCACACACTTTTGCCAGCGACTCTTCCATGCACGGTACACATCCTGGAAGGCTTTGATGGGGACCTCATTTAGAGCCTTTGTCACAGTGGTTTGGATCGTTTCAATGGTTCCAAAACGGACTCCTTTCAAGATGGTTTTGATCCTCAGGAACAAAAAGAAGTCTGCCGGAGCCAGGTCAGGACTATAGGGGGACTGAGGCAACGTTGCCAAGCTGTGCTTGGCCACGAACTCCCGACCGGTGTGGCTGGGAGCATTGTCATGGTGCAATAGCCAGATAGCAGAGATCTCCTTACGAGTGCGGATGATTCTTTTTCTTAACCTGTCAAGCACTTCCATGTAGTAGGTACAGTTGACTGTCTGCCCTTGGGGTACAAATTCTTTGTGGACCACACCCTTGGCATCAAAGAAGACAATGAGCATGGTTTTCACTTTTGATTTGATCATTCTTGCCTTCTTGGGAAGATGGGATTCTGAGGTGTGCCATTCAGGACTTTGCTGCTTAATCTCCGAGTCATACTCGAATGCCCATGTTTTGTTGCCGGTAATGACATTGTCCATGAAATCAGGTTTGTTTTGCATACGTTCCAAAAGTTCCCTCACAATCGTCATCCAGTTGTTCTTGTGATCATCAGTCAACAATTTGAGAACCAACTTGGTACATGCTTTCTGCATGTGCAAATTGTCATGCGCAATGTCATGCACAGTAGTTTTCAGAATATTGAGAGTCTCTGCTATCATCCAAACACTTATTTGATGATTGATATTTAAAAGATCATGAACATGAGAGACATTTTCATCACTTTTGCTGGTTGATGGTCATCCAGAATGGGGATCATCCTCCACCTCTTTCTAGCTATTTTTAAACAATTTCAACCACCTGGAAACTTGAAAATAGGAGAAAGCAGAGTCCCCATAAGCTTCCTGAATTATTTGGTGGGTGTTGGTAAGGCTTTTGTTCAGTTTTGCACAGAACTTGATCGTGTAATGTTGTTCAATAGTTTTCTCCATTGCACATAGTGACACAAGCACTAACAGGAGATTTACAGAAACAGCAATCCTGACACTCCCAAAGCTTGGACCAGCCTGACCTTGTAAATGATGTAAAGCTAACAGCCCCTTCCACCTAACCCAACTGGTTCGAATGCACTGTCACCAGGAGGAGCGGTGGGAAAAGACAAATTGCATTACTTTCCAGACAAACCTTGTATTTGGTCACCATTATTGCAGAATTATTGATGATGGCTGTTGTAAATGCAGATTTTCATCACAAATAATCAGTTGTAGTTACCTTCTGTATTCCAATAATCTGTATAGTAAGATATTATAGTTCAATCACTAGGAGGAAAAGATCAATTGTTTATATAACATTGTCAATTAGTGTGCCAAATTATAAACAAATAATCTCCATTAATTGTAAAAATTCTTTACTATTATCAAATTATTACTATTGTATGAAAGAAAATATGATTTGAAAATTTATTATTATTATTATTATTATTATTTACCTACTGACAAAAAAATAATAAATCAAAAGAAATATACAAAAATTATATATCTGAATTAACTTTAGTGACTTTCATAAGTTTTTCTTTTTTTAATCATCACAACTAATCCAAAAATAAAACACAATACAAACTCAATACTATATTGCTCATAAAACCTCAATTTTTCTTGCCAATAAAGTAAAAAGATATAACAAAATTTGGGTTTTTTTTTTTTTTTTTTTTTTAATAAAAAAATTGCATTTGATTGTAATATGATATGACTGAATTAATTAGAGAAGCAGAAAGGATTAATGCCCTACAACTTAATAATTGTTCAACAATAGAAAAATAACATTAAAAAATTCAAAACATATTAAGTAGTTTAGTAATTAAATAAATGCATTAATATATTTATAACATCTAAAAAATATATGGATGTCTATAGGTTTTCCTTACTGGGAAATTAGATTTAAAGCAAGAATGCCAAATTTTCACAGAACATTTACAAAAAATTTGTAGAACAATGATGAAAATTACTGCTATAAATGAAAATTGACTTTTTCAACAATTAAAATGTTACAATAATAAACAAAACCTATTTATTAAAATCAAATAAATTTAAACATGAAATCCATAGGTACTCATAGTTCGTTACTGCTTTTTAATTACTTATAAATACTTATAAAAGGAAGCACTGGATAGCAGGAAGCACTATCCAGTGCTTCCTTTTATAAGTATAAGGATCTAGGTATTTTGTCATCTGAGGCGACATTAAAAAATGGTGCCCTCTCTCCTCTTCACTCTTTGCATTAATACAAAAACATATGTAATACTTTGGAACTGAGAATATAATGATATCAGATACAAAGTCAATGAGAAACATACAAAAAACATTATTTGTTTTTTCAAAGCAAGAAATAATTAACAAAATACTACCAAAAATATATTTATAATAGATATAATAAAAATGAACTCTAGTTCATATTTATTATATTAATTATAGTTTAATTTTTCTTGCTTTCAATGAGGCAAAATCAATAATTGCTTATCAATTAATCAATTTAATTGGCAATGGTTACTCTCTCCTTTGATAACCATTTAATAAGGACACTCATGACCAAGCTGTTTTAAACTTGGACAAGTGATTTGCATAAATGGACCATGCTGTTTAAACACAAAGTGCAATGAATCTAACACATGCTCAGCTCTTTTGTTACATAGCTTGGTAATGCTGCTTATACACTCAATACAGGTGCTTCTATTTAGGAAAAGATTTTAAAGTTGTATTTATTTTTTTGACAATCAAAGCAAACCAGCATCAGTGTGCTATTTCAATTTTTGTTTGTATATGATAGATATCATATAGAAAACATCAAAGTATCTAAGGGATAATAACTCTTTAACAAATATGTATATTTGTTAAAGGGTTATTTATTTTTATAATTATCAAATATTTGGAATTCAATGAATCGTCTAAATCTGATAGACATTTTTTGTCTATCAGATTTAGACAATTCATTTGTAAAAATTGTAAAATATTTCAATTAGAGTTATTGTAAAATATTTCAAAATTTCATAATGCATCAATTTTTATTCTAAAAATTTTATTTTTTCAACAAAATAGGAAATTTATTTTTTCTCTTATTCCTAAAAATTTCAAATCAATACAATCAATCACAAATTTTAGACTTTTAAAAAACTATCAGTCCAGAACAACATAGACTATGCTTAACATTGGATACACATATAATTAATATAATAATTATATTAATATAATAATTACCGAAAAGAGCAGTAAGATACAAATAGGTTAATAACTAAGTTGTTAACATTGGATATCAGTGAATTAAAATTAAGCATATTTATCCATAAACATGTTGATGCCAATTAAAATAAATGCATTTACAGCATTTATAATATATAAATGTTCTTGGTTGTCTCAACTATAGTTCACATTTTAAATTCATGTAATATTATATACTGTAAAAGCATTTATTTGAATTTTTATTGGTTGTTCAAATTAGCAAAAAGATTTAAAAAATGCCATTTGAACTGAATTATTTTATTTATACATCTTGAATATTTTTATGTATATTATTAAATTAATCCTAAAGTATTATTTTTGAGGGTCTGTATGAGTTTGTAAAATCTAGAGTCTACTCTACTGTATTTGTTTCTAACAAAAATCATCTTCTTGATTCTTTCAATATTTTGTTAAAACTATGTGGATATTTATAACTGTGCATAATTTTTTAGGTATTTAGATATCAGATACTGATTAAATATAATGAGAAATACATAAATCAGATGCACTGCATCCTCTTTCCATTATTATGTCTTATGATAGCAGCTACAATTTGCAATATTTCTAGAATATATCTATTGATCAATGATTTGAATATATTTATTGTCAGCCAATGATTGGGAAGTGGCATTAAAAAATAATTTCTTGTATTTTCTAGAAACTCAGTTAGGTTAGTTTGAATTAAGTTGCTAAAGGATACTTTTGGCAGCAGCCACTTTTACAATCCACATCTATGATGGGATCAGCTAAAAGATTGAAGGATGGAATTCAATGAGCCTGGCAAGGCTGGACACTTCTTAAAATTTATGTGAGACTCTGAATTGAACCCAGATCTTTTGAGATAGTAAAAAATTGCTTTACCACATAACTAACACTAGAAATTTGATACAGAAAAATAATTTAAACATTCTGTCTTTGTTTTTACATTGTGTTTTCTTTAACTTTACCCATATGAAGTTCTGATAGCTAAGAAATATACAATTTCCTTATTTTAAAGAATAAAAAGTGGTCATTCAACATTATTGTATGCTATTACTTTTTAAAAGCATACCAAATATTCTGAATTCTGATGGTTGGAAATACAACTTCCATTTTATAATATTGCATCTGCGGAAAATCGTATTCAAAGTTATGACAGATTCAAATTAAACTGAAATTTTTGAACACAGTCATGTTGTAAATTGGGGTCCTCCTGTATAGTTAATTAGAAAATATATTCCTCTTGACTATTTTTAATATTTGTATGATTAAAGGATCACCTCTATATATATTATATTTATATATTATAATATATAAATGTTCTTGGTTGTCTCAACTATAATTCACACTTTGAATTCATGTAATATTATATGCTGTAAATGCATTTATTTGAATTTATATTATTTAAGTTCTTAAAAAAATAACCATGACATTTGATGATTATCTCATTATACCAATAACAGAATAGTCTCTTCATTTTCAAGTAGCAGTTTAGCTTTTTTATTAAAATAAATGTTCTTGATATTTTATAATTATGTACAATATTTTAGAGTAAAATTTTTCATTGTTTTTCTTTTAGAGTTGAAGAAAAATCCAGTAGAAGGTTTTTCAGCTGGGTTAATTGATGATGATGATATTTATAAATGGGAAGTTCTTATTATTGGCCCTCCAGATACATTATAGTAAGTATTATTCATTGATAAATATTTAAAATAATTTCCTCTTAAATTTGTAATATTAATTATGATACAATAGTTAATTTCATATTGAGTTTCTTTTACTTGACAGTTTCTAAAAAAAGTTTTAACATATTGTATATCAGCAACATTTGTCATTACTTTTTCAGCAGTGAAATATTATAAATTGAGTACAGAATTTTAATTTTA
This sequence comes from Androctonus mauritanicus, assembly GCA_011317285.2. Taxonomy (NCBI): domain Eukaryota; kingdom Metazoa; phylum Arthropoda; class Arachnida; order Scorpiones; family Buthidae; genus Androctonus; species Androctonus mauritanicus. Next base: position 2,815 of record WUQG02434785.1, on the reverse strand, counting down.
TTGTTTATTGGAGTCAGATTTCTGCTTTCATATTTTCATTTGCATTATATTTGACATCAAATTTTTTTGAAATATTTTGTTATATCTTGTATTTTATAGTATTTTTCTTTTCCTCAGTGTTTAATTTTTAGAGATAGGGTATTTATCTGACTTTATATATATAATCTTTGTAAATTCAAACTTATGTGAAAAAATTTTCCAAATTTTTTTCTTTTGAAGTATAGAGCATAAACATTTATTATATATGTAAGTTACAAGAGTGAATACGTTAGTTTATAACATGTAAACATTCATGTTTGATTTATATTACTTGATCTTATTGTACCAATAATGTAATACTTATCACTCCATGCACCATTGTCCCTTTAACTTAAAGAACAATATAATATCATAACTTAGTATAAGTGCAGTTACAATAGTCCACTAGCTCTGGTAGTTTTATTTCAGATTTTTTTAAAAATTATTTTTCTGACTACAAAGTTTGAGTCATGTACAAACCTTCACTTTGTGTAAGTTGGGTAATTCTTGTGTTAATTATATCTTCAAAATAATAAAATTTGAACCCTTATATTGGCCTGCTTATAAAAACTATATTAAGATTTGATTTTCAAAATTTAAACAAATTTTTCTCATGAAAATGGCAAAATCTTTAAAAAAATTTAAATGATGCAGACAATTTTTAAATTTACACTGCCTGCACTTGTAAGATTATGGCATAAACTAAATTTCACATGAATTGAAAATGATTGAATTTATACATAAATATACTCAAATTAGCAACTGTTAATGAACAGTTTAGGTTGGATTATGTATTCTGTTGCTAAATGGAAAGTTTGGCTTTTGACCTTGAATTATATTTGTTGCATTATAAAAAAAAATTGTAGGTGTTTTTTGTATTTTAAATTTTGTGCATAGATTTCTTTTTGTTTAGTAATTACTTAAAGTAAAAAAATTTTTTCTCAAAGTTTCTCATTTTTATTCAATTGTTTCTAATGACGTCATCAGATGCATTGATTAGCTATGCAAATACATGACATCAAATAAATATATATTTGACATTTTCTCTTTGAGTAATTGCATTATTTTTTGCTTTTATTAATACTAGTATATTACTGTGTTTAACACACTAGTATTAATAGTAAGAAGTATAATTTTAATAGTAAGAAACAAAACAGCACTAGGCAGAAAAACCCTTTATTACAATTTCTTTCAACATTTTTAACTGATCAACTTTAGCTTAAATCTAAAAAGTTCAAATAACCTTACATAAAGAACAGACAATTCCCTAGTTATTTATTTACATTTATGTAAAATTATAAAAAAAAAACTATTAGGGAATTGTAAAAAATTCTTGATTTGTTAATTACTTTGAACATTGTTGTGTTAAAAAGTGGGATGATACTAAAGGAATGCAAAATATAACAGTTTTTCAGTACCATCCTCACTTTCTAATCCAACAATGTTAAAGTAATTAACAAATCAAGAATTTTTTTACAGTTCCCTAATAGTATTTTTGTAACCTTACACAAATGTAAATAAACAATTTGGGAAATTGTCTTAGTTCTCTATAATAGTTAACTGAAACTTTATACTGTAAGCTGAAGTTGACCGACTGACAGTGGTCAAAATATTCCTTTAATTGTAATAAAGTATTTTTCTACTTAGTGCTGTTTTGTTTATTATTATTATTGCAAAGTAGCAGAATATCAATACTCTTAGCATTTGTAATTCAAATATTAAAAAATGATTTCATAAGATACCAAATCAACTGATATTTGTTTACATTGCTTATTCCTATGCTATTTGACAATTAACTACCATAACTTATAAGTAATGGTATATTGAAACTAGTATACACAAGCTGTTAAATTTTCAAAAATTTTACAAGTTGGTTGTAAAACATAAGAATGATTATATATATGTGGAAAGAATACTACAAAAATATCTCCATATAAGTATGATAATTAATCATTCAGTGGTTAAATTGTAAATAGACAATAGCTATAAACTACTGAGCAGCAATAGAATAATAAACTTATATATGCTGATTGAGTAAATTAATGTTTTGTAAGTTTATTTCAATAAGTTGCAATTAGTTTCCACCTCTGTAAGTTCTGAAAGCTTAAGAAATAATGACCAAACTCTATCCAGATACAAGGTTTGATCATTATTTCTCTATGTTGCATAAAGTGCAAAACATCTTATGTAATTTAATAATAATAATAATGGATTTGGATAATTTCCTGAGTAAATGTATTGGAGAAAACCAAAAAGAATGAAATTGAAATGAATGGCATTCTGAACTTGATGTGCACATTACAATGTAACAATCTTACACAGAATACATTTGTATATAAAGCATTCATTAACTGACTAATGATTTATTTTGTAAAAAAGAGAGAATAAGAAACACAAAACTATTTGGACATTTGTTAAGGACTATGAAGATGGAATACAGGATATTGGCTGAATGTTATATATGTTACGTCCAAACACCAAAATCGCACAATGACCGAAAAAACAGCCATAATGTGTTGTGGTCAGTTTCAAATGACCAAACACTGATACTCAACATTGTTTCACTTCATGGCCATCATGAAGTAACTACAACACATTGTGGACAACTCCACCAAAACCAATATGCATTGTGAGTGTTTTGAAACAACCACATATCATTCTGAAACAGATCAGGGTACGTGTTTGCAGTAGTATGCTACAGAAAGCATCAGGACTCTCCTATTATATGCTTACTACATGTAACATGCAATGTATGTATACTACATGCATACTTCATTTGCATACACGTGGAGCACAC
>WUQG02434774.1:0-14039 GCA_011317285.2 Androctonus mauritanicus | reverse complement strand
AGCTAAACGAAAAAAAATGATTAATCAAAAGTAACTGTAAGACCAAGATTACACATTTATACATTAGATTGAATTAAAACTTCATTTTTAAAGTAAAGTTTCATTATTCTCTAACCCTTCATTTCTAAATTTAAACTACAAGATAAAATTATCTTACTCACCCTATCCAAGTTGAATATAACCTTTCTTGAGGAGCAGATATCTTTAAAAATCATTATAGTTATAAAAAAATTACATTTCCTAATTTAAAATTATTTATAAATTAAAAACTTACTCTTATTTTAATATCTTTGGGAGCTATTTTCTTTACTTCACTAAGAAGTCTATCACCAAATCCTAAAATCATAATTAAGGAAAAAATTTGATTTTAAAGTTTCTAAATATTTAAAGTAATTTAAATATATATAAAATATACAAACCTTTAAATAAAGTGGAACCTCCAGAAAGCACAATATTTTGATATAATACTTTACGTAAATCCATGTCAGATTTATGAATGGAATAAACTAATACATCATGAAGTCCTTCAAATTCTTCTCCAATTAAATCGGGTCTAAATAAAATTTCAGGAGCTCTAAATCTTGCTGGACCAATCTATAAAAATTATAATTTGGGTAAACAATAAGAAAGATTGAATGTATGAAAAAAATGAGTATTTGTTATTAAAAAAATAATACATAAAATGAGAAAATTTATTCTCAGTAAGGTGAAAGTTAATTAAACTAATATTTCATTCATTTAAAACAGGGGTCAGAAACCTTTTTGTTAGGAGGGCATATTTCAGAAATGCCGAAACTCAGTGGCAACCATGTCTCCAATTATTTTTTGAGACAAAAAAAAAGTTCAGCTGGATATATTTATTACATATTTTTAATACATAAATAAAAACAATCATAAAATTAATAATCAATGTGATATTTGATGTTGTAATGTGACATATAAGTAGAATTCCTAGTTCTTAGATAGTTGGCTGCTGGTGGTGAGAATCCCCAACTACCAGTAGCCAAATGCCACTCTACACTTTCGCAGAGAAATTCCGCCTAAATAAATTGTAGCTACAATCTCAGTCTCTCACTATCGCTTTCACACTGGTTTTAGATGATGAGAAAATAACACTTAAATTATGTTTGCACTTATTTAATATTTAAAATTTAGAATTTAAATACCATTTGGACGGCGGGCACCTAAAAATCGCTTCGAGAGCACTACATTGTCGACCCGATTTAAAATAAAATGCAAATTTCATAAAAAATTAAAACAAAATTAAATACAAAAAAATTTAAGTAAAAATCGAACAAATTCATGCATTTGTAGCATATTTTCCAAAAGGAGCATATAAAATATGCACCTTGTTTGTCTAAATGTCCCTCATTAATAACTTTTGTACTATTTAATATATTTCCATGAAATTTGGTAATGATGGTCTGTCATTAAAAGTCATCTTGATGCCACAATCTTTAATCCTATAAGATTGAATTTTTATTTTTATCAAAATTTTATTTTATATTTTTGCCAATAGATGGTTCTAAGTGTTAGCAGTGTAGGGATAATATATGGCTTACCTGCATTCCTTAACACTTAGCATCATCTACAGTCAATCTTGTTCACAATGATGTCACAGACATACTGATGTGATGTCACTGTAACATAACAATGAATGACATCATATTGCTGAAATGATGTCATTTTGACATCTGTGCTGGTTAAATCAACATTAAAATTAGAAACAAAAACCCAATAGATTTCAAAAGCTATTTAAATGATACATTCAAAAAATATGACAATTTTAGTTCTTTTCAGAATCCTTGTTTAATTGAAAATCATCAGTATTTAAAAATTGTTTTATAAAATATATGTATCATTAAAAAATCTATCTCTGTTTAATAAAACTAATCCTTACTTTTTTATCTTGAACAAAATAGAGCTCACTTACAAGCTGACTAACATAACTACTAAAGCACTTACAAAACAGTAGCAAGAACTTCAAATCAATTTATTTTATTATTCAAATATGGAAACATTTTTGCCTATATAATATGTAATCATAAGCTTATCCATTAAAGTTTTTTTTTTTTTTTTTACAGACTCTAAAATGAAAGAATAGATTCTATAATAGAAAAAGTAAAAATATATATCAATTTCATAATTGATTAATTAGTATAATAGTGAAAAATAATATATTGGACTGAAGCATACATTCAAGATTTAAGAATAAGCTAGGAACAATCAATTATTATTAGATCAGTAAATACCCCAAATCAGCTTTAATTATGGAGGTCTTAAAAATCATTACAAGGCAGAAAGTAGAAAATATACTAAATGAGAAACAGATGCAGCAACTTTCCTCAGCCTGGTTACATGCTATACACGAGAGAACAGCTTCCTAATAGCATTACAAATACCTGTTCCACATTAACCCCTAAGTGTAATTTATATGATATAAAAGTTTTTTTAAACCTATTTATGTAACTATATGTATACAATATTATTTTATTTATTGTAAACTATAATATGTATTTTGTTTTATTTATAAGTTTAACCTGTAACTATGATAATATAATATTTCTTTTATATTCAAAAATTTAAAGTTTGATTTGTAACATTCTGGTTCTAGTACATAATCTGAAGATGACTATATGTCGAAAACATTAGTTACAACTTGAATAAGAGATATTCTACATTGTGAAAAGTGTTTGATGTATAGTGCTTTATATATTGGATTGTCCAGAAAGTTCATGCATTGTTTTTTACAAGTAAACAAAACAAAATTTTTAAATTTAAAAATATTTTTATTCACTAAAATAATTTCCATTTGAACATACAACCTTTTCTCATTGAGTCAGCAATTTCACAATGCCATCTTTTGATTTTATCACTATTTTCAAGAGTTTTTCTTTTAGAAAAGTTTTATAGTGACAAAAAATAATAATAATCTGAAGGTAAAATATCTGGAAAGTATGGAGGATGAATTAGATCCTCCCAGCTGAATTCTTTTAATTCTGCTGAATCATTGTAGTGATGTGCAGCCTAGCATTTCATGGTGGAAAATTATGCCTTTATCATTTGCCAGCAATGATCATTTCTTTGCAATTTCTTCTTTTAAATTGACAAGTTGACCACAATATTTGTTTGCATTAATAATTTTGTTGTTTTTTAGCAGCTAATAATAAATTGTTCTTTTAAAATCCCACCAAACATCTCTTTTTTTCCATAAAGATTTGATGTTGGAATTAAAGGCAAATTTTGTTTATACCACTTTTTCTCTCTATATTATCCTACAGAATTTATTTTTCATCTTCAGTTACTAATTCTTTCCAAAAATGGCTCAAACTTAAGACAATCAAAAAGAGAAATGCACATTGCAACTCAATCCTTCAATTTTTTTTTTCAGAAGTTCTTGTGGAATCCAGACATCATGCTTACTGATTCATCTCATTGATTTTTTAGTAGTCATTGATGGTTATTTTTGATATATCAAGTATCGCAACAAGTTTTCTTGTTATTAACCAAGAGTTACTTGTAATCTGTGCAGAGATGTCAAGGTCATCCCAAACACAGCTCATCTTTCAAGATTAAATTTCCTTTTCAGATCACTTCCAATAGATGCACACAGATAATTCATTATCCCCATAATCATTGCATATATTTTTTGTTGTATCAATTCACAGAAAGTCCTTTTTAAATTCATATAACATTATTTGTCACAAATGAATCCTATCAACACTCATGATGAAAATGAAATATGGCCTATTGTTATTCTGGAAAAATTATAGACTTTTTTGATGTTTATAATATCATCTTTCAAGGATATAACTAAACTAAATAATCTCTCTCACATCCTGACTGCTATAACAACACCTATTGACAACTGAAAAAAATTATGAACTTTCCAAACAATCCAATGATTGCATGACATTTCATAAGATAGTTCTTGAATTATGACAGGATATTTAAACCTGTCATAATTATGACACATTTTAACTCCCAGTATCAGAATCAGAATGAATGTAAATCATAAAGTCCAACATTTATAGATTTCTCACTATAGCCTCTTCCTGATTTACATAAATTTAACTTTATATAAAATATTTTCCATAACTTATTTATAAATTTATTTTGTGAGGTCTCTACCGACCTTTGTCTTTCTCTATAAGTATAAGTTTATTATTGAATAGACATATTTGTTGTATAATCTCTTTTAGATTTTTAGCAATTTAGCGAAATTTATAAAAATGAAATTTTGTCTCATAAAAATATATAAAAATAAAATATTGTCGGTCGGAATGTTATAACGATGTGTATTGATAACATTGGGAATATTACGATGATATAAATCGTCAGAAAGAAAACAAATAAATCTGTCTTTGTAAGTTTATTATCAGCATTGGAAACATTAAGAGGTTACAGAGTACAGACCCTCTGTGAATTGTCACTCCACACTTTGTTATAACTCGACCAAGAACAACATTTTCAGGTGTTTGTTAATTCGTTAGTTGTCATCTTTAGGAGTTTGAGGTCCTCTGTTCTCCTCCGTTTCCAATTAAACTAAACAAAATTTTGAAGTATTGGTAAATTGCGATGTTGGAGTAAGAATCGGGTAACATGCAGGTGGTAGTAAGCCGAGACTTAAGGAATGTAGTTGGGGTAAAAGACATATATCAAAAAGGGTGAAGAACCCAAAATATAATAGCAAAGATCTCAAAAAATCGGGGAGTTGTGGAAAGGCTTTGGTGGTGGATAGTCATCGTGAAGCAATACAGAGAGATCCCAACTCCGCACTGGGACCCACACCGGGCAGTGTTCAACAATATCTTAGTTCCGAATCGCGTGTTCTACTGAGACCCATACCTGGCAGCAAATACTACAACAATAGAAAGAATTATTTAGTGCTCTAGTGCTCCATTCAACAGATATATATATATATATCTATATGAACTAGAGACTGTGCTGCCAAAACGGACTAAAGACTGTGTTTTGTTGTGAAAAGAAGAAATTAACGTAATTCATCTGTCCATCCATCATTCGTGTATTTTATAACAGGTATTTATCCTCTATTTGGAAATAATGTTTCTCCAAACTTGTAATCACTTTCTCTCTCTCTAATAAAGATCCTGGTTTCTTGTTAACAGTAGTTGTCTCAGTCTGTGTTGAGAGTCATTCTCACTTTGCCATTCTTACCACACATGCCGAACCACTTAACAAACCGTAGGCCACGCCTGTCCTGTTGAGTTATTCCAATCGTCCGACATTTCGGTGACCTCACAATTTATTTTTTATAGAGCATAAACACCTACTATATTTGTAAGCTACAAGTTCAAATATGTTAGTTTATATTATTAAGACTTCATACTATTTTATTTAATATTTTTGTATATTTATCGATCTTAAGTATCATATTATTGGCATGATATCATTCCATGCAGCATTGCTTTCTTTTCAGTCAAGGAACGATATAGTACTATAACACTGTGTATATGCTATCAATGTAATCCATATAGACCTGGGAGTTTTTAATTCAGAATTTTTGAATTTTTGTTAAAAATTATTTTTCTGACTTACATAAAATCCAAGTTATTTGAAAAGCTTCTGTCCCAATTATGTGTGTAAATCAGGGAATGATTGTACTAATGTTTACTATGACGTTATTCATTATATTAAGAACACAAAACTACAAGAATAGACTAAAAACGGATATTTTCCATATATATGATTGAGTCAAGGACTCAACCCATGGAATTGCATTGACCAATCATAAATTTACTGATCACATCATTGTCATAAGTTTGAGTGGTCTAAGTCAAAGACTATTTGCATTACAAATTTTATTTAAATTCTTTAAATGTTATCTAAATCATCAATTAAGGAAATGATATTAATTCAGAATTAGAAGTTTTTGAGATTTTTTTGGAAATACTACTACATTTCCTCAATTCTAAGATATATCTTTTTCACTTTTAATCTCCCTGAAATCTTATTTTCTAATTATAATAAAACCATAAATTATTAGATTTTGCTAGTCATACATATTATTAGTATTATTCAAAGAAGCAATAAGATATTCAAATACTTAGAGGAATAAAAAAAAATTAAAATGAACCAAATCTTTTGTATAATTTTTGGCTTATTTTGATTTATGAAATTCACTGAGCACAATGATTATTTAAAGGACAAATCAATGTCTGAAATAATAATCAATATTTGCTATTTGACCAGAATAATTAAGGATTGCATAAACTTAATCAGAGATCATCATATCTGCATTACAGGGTAATCCCCAATACTGAAGTCTGTAAGTGCATTATACTGTATTTTTTGGCAGATAAAGAGAGACAAAAACCATAACCACCTAATATTTATATTCTCAAATTAAATAAATCAAGCACTCATGCAAAGAAAGTCTTTTAATACGGTACAACACCGTACATACACTGTTTAAATGTTCTAAGAACGTATCTGTTACCTAATGGATACGTTCTTAGAACATTTAAACAGTGTATGTACGGTACTGAGGAGGGACTAGAGAAAGGTCCGAAAACGTTGTGCCGTATTAAAAGACTTTCTTTGCATGAGTGCTTGATTTATTTAATTTATGAACTTCAGTAATATGCAGAGTGCATTGGTATACGTAATTTATATTCTTCTGTTTAAAATATTGTAGAAAATAAACCAAGCACTGTAATAAAATTATTATTAACTAATAATACAAAACATTAAAAAGTAGCATTTTGAACCTTATAAAAGTAAAATATAGTAATATCTACATATTTTTTGATATTTATTAATAATAATTTTATTCTGCATATTTGTATCTAGGAACTGACTGTTATCCTTTGAAAAAAATGTGATATTTTATCAATAATTTATTTAAAATAATAAAATGATTTTTATGCATATCGATTATAATTTAAAATTGCATTTAAATATATGGAAACTCAAACAATATACCAGAAAAACAGTAAATCTAGCCAGTTCTTAATATGTTATAAATGCAAACAAGATGACAAAGTTCACCATCAAGACTAGTAAAGAACTTCATTTTATAATCAACTTTCATTTCAGAAGTTGGAATTTTATATAAAGAACTATTTTTTTATATCATTAATATTTTAAAAACTTGTCTTTATAATCAAATTTTATGATATTTTTATTCTAGTTTTACAATAAAATTCAAATAATCTTGCTCTAAAATTTCCAATTATTAAAAATAGGAAAAATAAAGGAAAAAAACTGATGAGAATACATTGATGAGCTTATGATTTGTCTTATAATGGACATAATCTTAAGGCATACATATATTTGTGGTATTTATTGAATCCCAAGCAAACAATCTATTTTTATATAATGAATTGCTTCTTCATGTAAAGTTGATATGATTCAAATATAATATTAAATTACACTGATATAAATTATGTTTTATATTTATAATATTTATAATCAATAAAATTATATTATACTATAAAACATCTACAGAGTTCACTGAATACCAAATGTGTATTTCGACCTTTAAAACAGAGGAAATATGATAATTTCAAATTTATTTCATAAAATGAAAACTTGCTAAAATTTAGAAATTATAATTGCACAAAAATTATAATTATCCACTAACCTCCAAAACACTTCCATCTGGAAGTACATATTTGCCTTTTTCTGTTTCTACAGTTTCTTCTTTTTGAGGGTTACTTGCCAAATAACAGGCTCTCTAAAGGAATTTGAAATGTCAAAACAAATAAAAGTAATAAAAAAATAAAAATTATTATTATTATTTTTTATAAAGTTCAATTATTATTATATACCTCTTTTATTGTTTTTACAATTTCAAATTCAGCAGTAGTATGAAAATTAAACCCCTCTTTACGAAGTAATAGACGCAAATAGCGTGAGACATCTCGACCTGCAATATCTACCCTCATAATACTATGAGGCATTGCAAAACCTTCATAAATAGGCACAGCATGTGTAACCCCATCTCCAGAATCTAATACAACTCCTGTTGTACGTCCAGTAGCATATCTATAAAAAAACAATGTTAAAATATAATTTTTGCATTAATTTTTAATGAATATTTATTATGGAGTATTTTGTTTCACAAATGAACTCACAAACTAAGCACTGCTTGCATTGATATAAATAATGCAGGAACATTAAAAGTTTCAAAGAATATCTCTGCTGCCTTTTCTCGATTTCTTTTTGGATTTAAAGGTGCCTCAGTTAAAAGAACAGGATGCTATTTATATGAAATTAGATAATAATAATATTTAATAGTTTTTTTATCATTTGAAAATCACATTTAATGATACTGTAAGAACAATATAATTTTATAAAAATTTCATTGAATCTTTATACAAGAATAATCTTAAAGTTATTTTAGAATTCCATCCTTTATATATATAGTACAATCTTTTATATAAATCCACTAATAACTACATATTCCAAATTATTGCATATTAAGTGTTCATATGAAATGATATGCTAAATATAAAGTGGTAAAAATATAAAAATTACATAAAAGATACAATTGAAAACTGATTTGGAAGGTGATCTCACCATTTGTAGTAGTATTAGACATTCACTATTACATATATTCTTTTATTTTAAAATTTCCTTTATTGGAAAAATAAGTAATTGCAGAAAATGATTTTATTAAAACAAAATATGCATTTGTTAAATTAATATAAATGTTTTTTGATGATGATATAACATATAAAAGCAAGAAAAATATAAAAATATAGGTTGGAAGATACCTTACAACATAAATTACTATATCAGAGTCCTAATTAACTGAGTCTCATTTACTTCAAGTTGATTTTTTTAATTTTTGTAACAAAACAATTTTAAATAAAATTAAAAAAATCAATGAGGTGAATGACAGTTCACTTTTAAATTATACAATAAAAATCATTATATTCAATAAGTCTAATCTGAAAATAGACTATACATCACATTAATGCATTCAAATCTAGTTTATTTTGTAGTAATTTACCAAGCTTTCCATGCTATTCAAGTTTTTGATTATCCAAGACTCTCTTAGTCCACATTATCTCAAATAATCAGGACTCTACAGTAGGTTTCCAACTTACACTGTTTCAGAGGTATGCAGATGCTTAAGTCTATTTTGGCTGAATTTCTATAAAATGCAAAGAAATTCATTAAAACAATTTACATTTTTGAAAAATATCACTCATGGTTTTAAATTGTCTTATCTATATTTACATTCAAAAACTTCATTTGGCCATTCTGATTGCTAATGTTCCCATTTGTATATATTGAATTTAAGCATTATTGGATTTATATGATTTTTCCATTTACATGGAGACTTTTTGGATAAATTAACCATGTAAGTCAGGGACCTACTGTACTTGGTTTTTTTTTAACATAATGATTATTCAGTAAAACAATAGTATCCTTTTATTAGTAAAACTGTATTGGTTATTTGAATTTTAGAACTGATTAACTAATTTAATTTTTAGGATAAACTTTCTCAAACAAATTTATATTTAGAAAGGCTTTTAAAAAGTTAATTTTCAATTAGGTCATTCTATATTCTATCACATTTACTTAAAAATTAACACTTCTCCAATGAAGAAGGCTAACATTTCTCCAAGGCTAGAACTCTAGTTTAATACAAATTTCTTCAAACATCAAATGCTTCTATCAACATATTGCTAATTGTTTATTTTTATTTATAATTGCAGTAGTAGGGTAACTTTTTCCCATCTGAAACTTTTACAGAACTTTAATAAGGTCATCTGCTGTTATTAGGTGAATTTTCATCATATTTTTAAAAACTTTTTAATTATTATGCAAATTATTAGAGAGAAATAATATTAATGAATATTAGAAGTTTTGTGCATATAATTGATGATAATGTTGAAAAATCCTTCTTAATCCATCATTTACTATTAGAATTCTATTTGATTATTTTATTTAATATTCTGGAAATTTGAAAATCAAACTAAAAAGAATACATATTTCAAAATAAAAAAATTATTTCAAAATTTATATTCTTCTTAGTTTGAGTTTCTTATCATATATAAGAAAATTAAAAAAATTTTAAGAATATCTAAGTGAATTTTTGTAAAATGTCTGTATATTTATTGCTGCTGCTTTGTTTGTGCATTTGTTGCTGTGTAGCCATCAATTACTTAACCTTGAAGTGCAGTTATTTTTGAGTCACAATTTCAATTGCATATATACTAGAACGAAGGACTGATGGTAAGTGATTTATAAATTAAAACAAACAGAAAACATAATTAATATTTATTAACTTTATAATATTATAATCTTTATTGCATTTTTATAGTGTTAATTAAAGTGATTTTCGACAATATTTTGATATGAAAATAGATTGAGAATGCAGAAAACAAATGGAAATGGGCATGGTGTTTTCTCCTAATAGACCACCATATAGAGCAATGTCTTTTTTATGTTAAAAACTCTTGTATTAATATTTAACAAATTGGTGAGAAAAGACAACATAAAGATGTGTTAGAAGAAAAATAGAAGATTATTGGTTAAGAAAATGGTAGGTACCATAAATTCACTAGAATGAAAAAAAAAAAAGATACAAAAAAGTAATTTCTTTTAAATGAAATGAAAAATTAGAATCAATTAATGAAAAAGAATTTGTTTTATTTAAAATATTTAAACTATTTTTCAATTTTAATAAAAATTAAAGATTTTAAAAAATGAAAATGAAGTATATAAAATTAAATTCACTTTTGACAATATTTGAAATTTTTTTATAGGATCATAGAAAGCATGATAAAAGGAAGTAATCCTGAAAATTCCAACAAAGTTTCTTAAAAAAAAATAGATAAAACATCATAATTTATAAAAAAAATATAAATTTTCAAAAAATTTATGAATGAATTTGAAATTATAGTTTCAAATTTTATTTATTAGTTTTTCAATTTTTCTTATGAGTGTGTTAAAAAAAATTGAATCTACAGGTCTTGCAGATTAAAAGTGTTAATAATTAAAAAAAATAAAGGCATTTTAGCAAAAATCACATATATCTTCAGTTAAATAAGCAGATTTTTAATTTCATATTCAGAGTTATATTGATATAGTTTAAATGAATAATTAAAATTTAATAAAATAATTGTAAATTAGCAAAATAGCCTATTCATTTTATATAAAAAGCAAGATTATAAAGATTAGGAAAGAATTTAAATATACATAATTTAATAAAATATCGTAAATTTTAATTTGCAATTTATATTTTAAGAAATCCCACTAAAAACTCATCAATGAGAGAAAGATTTATCAAAATCAAGACACTAATTAAGAGATTAAAGAAATCCAAAATAAATTAAGATATATAGAGCAAACAGTATTTTATTTATTGTTTCATAAATTATTTCTTATAATTTTTTAATTTATATAACTAATTATAAACTATAAATTACATTTCCAAATTTCATACCTCTTCAGGATAAGTCTGTAGCTGCTCTTTAGAATATATATATTGCCAAATTCTTTCCATATCATTCCAATCTGTCACAATGCCATGTTCCATTGGATAACGGATACTTAATAAACCTCTATGTTCCTACAAGTAAATAAAAATTATGAAATTTATTGTATATAGTAAAAATTAAAATAAAAGTATTATATGATTATTTGTATCATTAAGAGTTTGATATTTATTTTAAATCATTCATTCATTCATTGGCAATTTTAACTATAAAAGCATAGTTGTAAAATTATTTGAAAGATAATGCTTTTCTAATATATTAGAAATGTTAATAAATATATGCTATTGAAATTAATCTTATATTATTTTTCATTGGTTAGATTTAATTTTAATAATTGCAAAGCTCAAAGTTGTCTAAAATATTTCTTCAACAGAGGAACTGACCATTTTTTTCAATAGATGTGTTAAACAAAATTGACTATTATTTGAATTCCATTTTTAAACATTTTCAGATTCAGAATGTATGTCAATTCAAATTTGATTCTTCTTCATAATATATTTTTATAATGTAAAAAAAAAAAAATGTAAAAAAATGAGATAGTGTGATGTGACTGTCATTAATCAAAAACAAAAATATAATCTTTGTTTCATTATAGATGAAAATGAATTTCAAATCACCATATCTCAAAAAACTTCTTCTCAGCTATAAATGGTTGGTTAAAGAGTTTCAATGCATTTTTTTTTGTTAATAATGAAATCAAGTTTATAGATTATTTCTTATTTGATAACAATTTTCTATTTTTTTGTTCCTCATTACATTAACAAAATATTTTAGAAGTTAGAGAGAAGATACTAATGGAATAAAATGCATTCTGAACAATATGATAAAGCTGTATAAAAACAGAATGCAAACAAAAGATTGGTTTGTCTGTCATATTCTATTTTTCATATTGAGAAGATGGTAAACTATTTTTAAATATAGGTTAAAAATATATATTTTAACATTCTATATTTATTGATTTATTTATAGTCTTCATTCAAATTTAAAATACAAAAATTTTAGTGAATAGATAATGGTTAGGTTAAGTTAGTGAAGGCACCATATCACATTTGAAATATTCTATACTTGGTAGTGGCCACTTTTTGAGGCAACTATATGCTGGCTAACATCCATGATAGAATCAATTGGAAGGTTGAAGGATGAGATTCAATGGGCCAGGTTTGGACGACCCCTGAAAAACTGGAGGTGTGGGACCTGGATTTGAACCTAGATCCTTCAAGATGCTGTGAATGCTTTACCATGCTGCCACCTGACTGACAGGACAGATAATGCAATCTATAAAATTTTGATTTAAAAGAATTCTTTGTATAGATTTTTAAAATTTAAGTATTAATAGAAAAAATGACATTTACAAAACAAGTGTTATAACCAGTCTATGAGGAAGTAAATATAAAATAAAATTAATTATTAATATTCAAAATATATATATAAGGCAAAGATGAATATAAATGCTATATATGATTAAACTTTTTGAGGAAAAAATTAAAAAAATCATCACCTCTGCTTTAGGTCCAACAAAAATATCTCCTTCAAGTGCTCCTGCCATTACTCGTATATGTTTTGGTCGGCCAATACTAAATATTTTAAAAATGCAAACAATTATTTCAATTATTTAAGTCAACAACTTTATATTATGATTGAAATTAACAATAAATTCATGGATGATTTAATCTTCCATTATCTAGATCAAGAATGCACAAATTACTTCATGTAGAGGCCATTTTTGATACACAAATATTTTATAAACTAATTATTTTTTATAAAGGATTACAAAAGATGGAAGAATGATAGAAAAGACATTCTTGTAATCAATAGATTTCTTCCACACTGAAATATTTTCATTTATCAATCCTATAATATGGAATATAATTTTTCAAAAATAGAATAAGTACTTTTGATGAATTATAATAGTTATCTATATAATATCTATATCCAAATATACCTAGACTCCATTTTGCATTATTTTGATTTGCATTTTTACATAAAATAATTGAGACAATATTTCCCTTTGATTCATAAAATTCCACATTTGTGTCGTTCTGGGAATCATTTTCTTTTTCAGTAGCATAGTGGCTTGCATTTTGCAGTTCTGTTACCACTCTCAGTACATCTGTACTTACATACTTGTGGTACTGCAATTTGTAAATACAAACAAAATCCATTTGTCTTGATATTTACCATCTTTATGAAACTGGCAAAATTGTACTTCTGATATTTTTTGACTGTTAGTGTAATCAAATACAATATGGCATAATAAAAATTTTGCAAAATGATAGTTACATTAAAATAGGTTTCCCAACCAGTGTGAGAGAGAAAATTTCAGAAGTATATTATATTATTATTATATTTCAAAAATAACTGTTATCAACATTTTCAGGCTATTCCAGTGGGAATGCAGAGACTTTTTTCTCACTGCAGGGTCTAATAACTCAAACTGCTCTGTTAACATTCAAGATAACTAGTGAAATTGCCAGATCAGTGCTCCCCCTCAAGGCTTGCTCTACAGCATCTGCACCTCAAAAATATGCACATGGGGTAACAGATAATTTTTGAGGTGATTCG
>WUQG02434763.1:0-14039 GCA_011317285.2 Androctonus mauritanicus | reverse complement strand
CCATAACAATACCAAACTACAAAAAACGTAACTCCTTTTAGTGTTATACCCAGATTCTGTTTACTCCATTGATTAACCACGTGGAAGGGAATGATGACGATTTGTCACGTGTTTAGATTAGTAACCTAGCGGCAAACAGAAGAGTTAAAGCAATGATGGAGCGTGGTAGTAAAATTTTTAAATTTTATCCAGAAAGAATTACGAAAGTTGAATATAGAGGTAAATTATACGTAAATGTGTTCCTAAATCTTGCTTTAATAATAGCGATATTTTATTCACATTATATAATAATTTTTTATATTTGATAATCAAATAATAGTAAAAGTATTTAACTTTTAAGAATTTTTATAAAATAAGTTTCATAGATTTTAATTATTTTCTTGTTTACTTATCTCATTTTTTTATTTTATTTTTCAGATTTGAAATGATTTAGTTATGATTAATGTGTTAATTTAGATGTATAATAATTAAACCCATTCAATCTCCCAATAATTAATTAAATTATAATTAATTATTAATAAAAGGATTCACAATATTTAAGATATTATATGGTTGACAGTATAATTATCAGTGTAAAATTTAAAATAAAAATAGAATATTATTTTTGGTTAGTTATCAATACTATAGATAAATAGATCAAAATAATACAGTATATTAATTAGAAAATTTCTTATACCAAAGCTATATGCAATAACTTCTAAGAAAAGTTACTGGAAAGAAAGAACATTAAAATTGAAATTCCAATAAAAAATGAAAAACATATGTAACTAATTATAATTAATTATTTTCTTTATATTTCCATAAATTAATAAACATATATTTATGATGACGATAATTTTTGAAGGAGTCCTTAAATTTAGATGTTTGCAGACAATCAAAGAAATGTTTTTCTTTTCCAGTTATGCTGGCTATCATATTGTTAGCATTTTCAAAACAGAAAAAAGCTGCTAATAGTAAATAAAAAAAAAGAAAAAAAAGATAGTAATCTACAATGATTATAAACAGTTATCAGTTTATAAAAATTTATAAAATAAAAATTTTATTTTTTTTTGAAAAACCAAAATAAGTTTTTTAGATTATTGTACATTACATTTGTAGACATTCAGCCACCCATAAAAAACTTGCTAGTGCTTTGCTTTTTTTTTTTTTTTAATCTTTTTTATGTTGGCCATTAATTTTATAATTGCTAATAAAAGTCGCTATTTTAAATTATTGTTTTTATTTTTATTTAAGAAAGAAGGATTCATAAAATTATGTATTTACAGTGCTAAAACAAAGAATAATTTATTAAATTTTCAAAAATAATTATTACTAATATAAATTATTGTAGTAGCTATTATATTCATACTTATAACAGATAAGTAGATAAATACAGTAAATAGATAACAGATAAGTAGTACTACTAATGTGTCTAGTAAGTAGTATACTGAATTAACTCAATTATAACTAATATAAAATTATACAGAAAGTACTCATCATTAATATCATACCAAATTAAATTTGAATATCATATTTTAATTCATGTTTGACTGAAAGCAGCAGTAACATTTTTAGCTTAAAAATACTTGTCTTACCAAAATAGAAAAATATTATAATTTGTAGAAATTACAATTGAATTAGGCCCTATTTGGTTTTATTTGGAAATTAACTTATATTTTTGAAACTTAAGATCTTTACACATTATATTACTGGTTTTAATATGTTGCATTATATAAATAAAGATCACAATGCTTAATGATTTTCCTAAATAGAAAATCTAAAAATAATAGGTTGTTTGCTTATAATATAAATATAAAAAATATATTATATTGATTTGGATTTAATTTAGATATAGAAAGAATTAGTTTAATAAAGACCTTAACATGAATTTGACTTTTCAAATTTTTGTAAAAATTATCAGAAGATGCATCATGCAGAGGTTTTTTACTGAAATAATACTGATTATCAAATGTTTTTAATGAAATACTTTAATAATTCATATAAGTAACTGACTTATTTTAGACCAAATTTCAAGAGTAATACTCAAATCGAATCTAATACTGCCAAATTAATCTCTTGATATATTTTAACAGAAATTTTAATAATTTGAAAGAATTTAAAATGTTAATGCCATCATGTATATCCATCATGCCATCTGCTGGTATATCTATAATAGATATATCAGCAGATTCTGATATCTATGATCAAAAAATTATTCTAAATTAATATTAATATCTGAAGAGTCAATCTGCTGCATAGCCTTGGTGATCTACTAGTCAGTAGTTTTAGAAGCTGGCATGAACCCTCCTAAAAAATTGGATGGGATGCCAAATTAATCCTGGATTCTGTAAGATAATAAGCTATTATATGCTTTTTGATAAGATGTTTTATCAAATGTTTTTGATAAGCTATTATGTCATATGGCCATCTGGCCAATTTATATGCTTATTCTTTAGTATAACTATTTTTATTGTAAAGTCTACTATAATTCACTGCTATAAATATATATTTTTAGTTCAACTTAGCACTAAAGTAGGATATAATTAATTATTTAAAACACCATTGTGGAGAAGAAGTACCCTCTTCAGTAAACATATTAACTCAACATAATTTAAAAATTTGTAGTAGAACTAATGATATTTAAGATAAATTAAATTTTAATTTATTAGCTAAGAAAATTAAAGAACATAAAGTTGATATTAAACATAAGTTATAAAAAAAAATTGCTTTAGCCTAAAGAATCTTAAACTATGAAACTACTGAAAGATGTTAAAATAGTCAAAATAATTGATAATCTGATTAAAGGTAAAATGATAGAGAGCTTAGAGATTTTTCAGAGAAAGACCAGAATTGGTAATACTATTAACTTGTTAAAACCAGTTTCCATTAGTGAAGCATGAACCTGGTGTAATAAATATTGTTAATAATAATTCATTATTTTCTGTTAACTTGATTTATACTGTTAGCCAGCTATTTATTTTTATTATGTTTATTTACTGGAATGTATTTCTGGATTTAGGGAGCATAGTTTAACAGTTCATATATTAATAGTAAATAAAAATAACAATTATTGGTATTTTATATAATTGATCTTTTAAATTTATTATTATTTTTTTCCTATAAATAAAAAATACATATGTTTTATTTTTGAAGAAAGCTTAAGTAATAAAAATTAAAATTGTTATTTTGAAAGCTTTTTTATAATTTCTTTAAAGGAAGTGATTGCCCAGAACCTCGCAGTGGGCATCGTATAGTTGCTGACAATGAAAATGTTTATTCTTTTGGTGGATACAATCCAGATTTTGATAATGGTGAAGATTCAAATGGTTTATTTAAAGAAGTAAGAAGAATTATTATTAATTAACTCTGTATTATTTGTTCATAATTATTTTTATAAATTTTTTTTATCATTTAAAAATTACTTATCAAAGAATATGCCAGAATATAAAGGTTTTATTTGGGAAAGATAGATATTTTTCACTTAATCCAAATTATCCTTAGCTTAATAATTCTGAAAAATTCAAAATATACAATCAAATAATTAAGAATAGTTACAATAATAATTAGCTAGAACAATCTAAGATAATTTTATTGTATACAGATAAATGTGGATGATTTATTTTAAATTAATGTTAAATCAGTTATATTTTTATTTCTATAATTTCAATTAAACAAATTTATTTTTTGTATAATAAAATAAAAGTTTTTTTTAGTTATGGAAATTTAACATAGCTTCTAAAGAATGGACGAAAATGAAACCTAAAGGACAAACACCTGACCAAGTTGCTTCACATTCAGGTAATATTAAAATGTGTTTTATAATTTTTAAATATATTTACACTGGTGATTTTTTATATAATTACCATTCAGAATGGCTGAGATGATAAATGTAAAAAGTAATCAAAGATGCTTCAATAAAGTAACTTATTTTCTATAACAGTGATCTGTATGATTATACATCTGAATATATAAAAGAGTGTTTTTATATTATTAATTTATTTTTCGTTATTATTTTTAAAATTATAATTATTAATAAAATGTAAAACAGAGTTCTTGAGAGGAATTTTTATATGGCCATTAAATGCAATCATTAGAAGTTATTGGTGAACACATTATACCGATCTTGCTATTAGTATGATAAATATTTATTATTTTATAATTTTTATATATGAAAATAAATAAATTTATTCAAATATTCATATTTTTAAAAACTGTTATTTTTACTTAAATAAAATTTATTGATTTCAATTATTAAAAGTATGATAAAGTTACTGTAAGAACAGTTTTTAATGTCCTCTAAAATATACTGTTAGGATTAATTAATAATTTATTATGTTTATAAATTTAATTATATCCAGCTTCTGTAAATTTTGATTCTCACTTACAAAATATATGTTCTTGTAACTGCATTAAAATATCCTGATGATTACACTTAAAAATAACTGATATAAGATATTTCATTAACTTGGTAGTCATTTAATGGAAAAAAAATTGTTTTTTTAAATTGAAATAAAAAATATATGAAACCAATATATATTGTAATATATAATTTATTTAATCTAAATATAACAGCAGCAACATGTATTCTATTATAGTAATTATATTTAACAATTAAACAAATAATATCTATAATGAAATATTGTACAATGTCTCAGTAATATTAAATCTTTTAATGATGGTTTATATAGCTTTTAGCTAAATAAATGATATGTATATAAATAACTTTAATTTTATCAAATTATTTTTCAGCTATTTTATTACATCAGTATTTATTAGTATTTGGAGGAACTAGTGTTCCTTTTGGCCAAGAAAATAGTAACACTCTTAATATTTATAATATCCGGGATAATTGTTGGAAGATTCTCTGTACTGTTGGTTGTCTTCCTCCAAAATTATATGGACAGGTAATTAATATTAAAAATTTTAAGAGGATTAATATTTTATTAACGTATTTAAATAATTGTTCTATTGATAACTGTATTGAAATTTCACAAAGTACATTTATAATGAATAATGCAAAGAAAAAATTCAAATAAATTAGCTAACTTTTTATCCTACTTTTGAAAAGAAATGGATTCTTATAAGATAAGACCCATATTTGTCTATGTGTTCCCCATTAATATTTTTTGAACTAATTAGTAGATTTTTATGAAATTTAGTAGTGATATTCTGCTATTAAAGGACCCCTGATGTCACATCCTTTAATCCTGTAGGATTGACTAATCTTGTAGGAGAGAATTTCATTTTTATTAAAATTTTAGTTTATATTATTGCCAATATATAGCACTAGGTGTTAGCAGTATAGGGGCAACATATGGTTTATTTGATCTGAATGATGTAACATCAAAACCATAATGTAATCATGATATAACAATGGTAATATCAGATCACTTATTGTTACATTTGTTTGAGATGTTGATGTCATTGTGACATCTATCTACTTAAATCAATATTAAAATTGAACACAAAACCAATGGATTCAAATGCTAAACAAATAAATAAATAAATGACATCTTCAGAAAATAAGCAATTCTATGTTCCTAGAATTGCTTGTATTTCATTAAATTTATTCAAGTAAAATTAATTAATTTTAAATTGTGAATATTATAAATGATTTTAAAAGATAAATATTAATTATATAGATTTGTACTAATTTCAAATTCACATATTTTATTACAATAAAAATTTGCATAATTCAAAATATAAACAAATCATGAGCAGTCATTAAAAATAATAAATTATATAACTAATTTTAAATTATTGTTCTATATGCTTATAAATTAATGTTTAAATGAGAATTTTGTTTTAAGAGAATAACAATACATATACATTAATACCTGTCAAAATTATATGCAATTTCAGGTAATAATTGAAAACTAGTATATATTGCAGATAATATAATGTTACATAAGGCATATAACTATTGATCATTTAATTGAATTACTTGACTTAAAATATTTATAGATTGTGTAACGGTTATATTATTTCTCATAATTTATAAACTAATCGTTGCAAAAAACATTTTTAGCATTCATTAAAAAAAATTAATACTTAATATAATAGTTGTTATAATTTTACAAAATATTACTTTATGATTATTTCATATGTATTTTATTTTATTTTCAGGCTTTAGCATTGCAGAATAATTTAATATATACTGTTGGTGGTACATCAGGATTAGATTATTTCATGGATGTTCATATTTTAAATTTAAAAACAACACAGTGGAAACAAATTTTAACAAAAGATCATCCATTAGGAAGGTGATGTAACATGTTAGAATAAAAATAATTTATTATTAACAAATAGTTGGGACTGATGGGAGACAATGCTGCATGGAAAGATATCACATTATTATCATCGCACTTGAGATCAACAACAATATACAAAGCAAATAAATAAAATGAACGTTTAAATATTATAAACTTATATATTGGAATGTACAACTTACAGATACAATAGATGCTTATGCTCTGTATCTGAAAAAAAAATTATGGAAAATATTATATATAAAATTGAATTTACAGAAGTTTGATATATGCAAATTAGAAAACTTATGCAACGTTTAATCATCTGATTCTTTCCAGTCCAAAATGGAAGGAAATGATATATACATAATTACTTAAGTTACCATGCTAACTTAGGATATGATCCAGTATTAATAACTATTTGTGTTGATGTCTATCTTCTAAAACAATAGCTCATAAATATTAATTTGAATGAAGTTAGCATATATTTTTGAGATCCTCTAATAGATCTCAATATTTCTTAATCAAATAATGTTAAAAATGATCAACATAGGCCATTATTTTTTATACAATAATTATCTAAGTTTAATCATTTTCAAATTTTAAAAAGATGTAAAATTGTATAATCAGGATTGATTGATTCATTAACTTTAATTCACTTTTTAATTAATTGAATATTGCACAGTAGTCCTTGACTTATGATGCCATTGACCTATGACCACTTGTACTTATAGTGGTGATATAATGAATAAGTTCTGTGATGTGTTGATGTGTGTATGAGTCCATATCGATGATCTGATATATGGAAAGCATCTTTTTTTTAATATCTGATTTTTATATTTTTTGCATCTGTTAAGTTTATTATGATAAACTTATGAGTGTATTAATATTAGTAGTGAGAATCCATAAATTTTCTAACTTCTATGACCTCAGAATCTGAACTGAACTCCATCATAAACTGAGAATTACGTATATAGTAATATATAGTATTTTTTTAATATTGCAAATTTTTATATTTAAAATCAATTTGAAAATGTGAATATAATCAGCAGCTGTGAACAGGGCCGGATTTAGATGAAGAGAGGCCCTAGGCTATTCCAGTTGCGAGGCCCTTCCACCCCCCCTTAATTTTAAAAATCAGATGATAGATAATAATGAATTATATGTTAAATGCACTATGTTGTATTGTACAATTTATTTGTATTATATGAAATTCAACTGTAAATAATAGAAACCTGTAACGATTTTTCATATTTTTAAGCATAAAATTTAATTATTAATTTTATTAACTCAAATGTAGGCCCTCTTGATCTTGAGGCCCTATGGTAGAATCTATTTAGTCTATAAGAAAATCCAGTACTGGCTGTGAGGGAGGCAAAAGGGGCAGCTGTCCCGGCCTTATGATTTTAGGACCCTCAATTTATAACTCAGTTTGTTAGAAAAATATACAAATATATTTTTATACTGTTTTAACTTCAGTATTTATCAAAATTTGAAATTCTCTATCAATGTTTTTGATTTTCTTGTACACTTACCACTTATATTTGTCAATTTTGTCTTTTTATTTTTATTTTTGAAAGGTCTTGAAAGTATTATTTGCCATGGAAATATATCCATGGCAAATAATACTTGAAAATCCCTGAATATATAGTATATAGTACTTACTGTTATGGTACTGAATATATAGTACATATAGTAATCCTTGAATATATAGTACTTTGAAAGTCCCTGAATATAATATTTTGAATGTTTAATTTTATTTAACAAACTATCAGAAATTGTTCAATATTGAAAAATTTTCACATTATATTTACTTATGTTTGCTATCTTCCATCTAATTTTTTAAAAAATATTATCATAAAAAAATATTACAATTAAATATGATTTTATACTTTTATATGATTAATTTTAAAAGTATTCAAGTTTTACTTGAAAATATTTTTTTTTAATTAAATTTTCAATAAATATTTGTTAAATAATAATTTAAATTTAATATTAACATATAAGATTAGATTTAAAATTGAACTGAAATTAAAAAATGACATAAAAATGGAATAATTTTTTAGCAACAATAATATAAAAATCAATAATTTTATATATATTTAATATATCTGAACATTTTCTAATTATTTCTTTCTTGTAAAGAAGCAAACAATTGCTTTTTAATAATTTTTGTAAAATCAGATTTATTGCAATGTTTGGATTTGTAAAAATTTCTTTTTTTGAACTTTTTAACTTTTGAGATATTCAATAATTGTTTGTCAAAATCAACAATAAAAAAATTCATAGGTGACTTCTCTACTTAATTTTACAAAATAATATTCCATAATTTTTTTCATTTTAATTTAATATCAATGGGCAAAATATTATACATGCATATAAATTTAAAAAAAATAGAAATTTTAAATAGTCTGATGATGATAATCCCATTAAATCAATTATGCTAACAAAATTTTTAAGAATTTTTGATTGAAAGTTGCATTATAAATATCTCCTATTTTAGAAATAAAATTCTGAAGATAAAGTGTGTAAACAAATATGACAAAAATTTGAGATATTTAATGACTAATATGATTTGTATGTATCTTTACAATCTTCATATGCACAAGATATAATTCTATATTTCTTAATTTTTCTTATAACTTTTACTCTTGTAACTTATTTAGATATTTCTCTTGAAATTCATGGATATTTTTGTCTGTTGATGCACTTTACTATCAGATTTTTCTTTGAATTGATTTATTTTAATGCAGTTTTTTTTCTTTAACAGTTAAAAATGTTTGAATACAGAATTTGTATTCTGGATCTTATAATCAGAATAGTTAATTTTGTGAGCATGTTGAAATATATCATTATTATTATCAGAAATAAAAGGATTAGAATAGTCTTATGAATATGTTTATAAATATTTAATATTTTTGATATACTTTTCTGAAAATAATTAAGATAAGATAAATTTTATATTTACAAAGTAATTTAAAGAACATATAGTAATATACAAATTTTATAAAAAATTTTTTGTGAATTCGTTTTCAAAAACATTTCAATATTTATTTTAGGTATCGTCATGAAATTGTTCTCTATAATAATAAAATATATGTATTTGGAGGAGGAACAGATATAGAAACATATGCATTGGATCAAGTAAGTATTACTAAATTTGTATATTTAATTAATCTAATCATGATTTACTAATTTAAGAATAATTAATTGAATTTAGTATAATGGCTGAATTATAATCCAATAATTAAAATATAATTACAATACAATATTTTTGCTTATTGCTATTTTAATTTAATTTACAAAATATTTTGTAATAAATATTTAATAAAATTTGATACAGTTTAATAATTGTTTATTAAACAAGCATATATTAGTAAGTAAATGATATCTACAAATTTTTATTTTATGGTTATTATACAGACAAGATTTATAACTTTGAGACTAATTGAACAAATTGTATATTTATTTTGATGAAACCTTAATGTTGAAAAATTTTCCTCAAAATATTTTAATGGATTTATAGACAAAAACAAAAAATTTAAATGAAACTAGTTAAATGTTTAAATAAATTTAGATATAATCTATCATTCCTTTCTCTTCATTTTGCTTATTGTTTTCATCATGATTATGATCAGAAAGAATATGTTCCAAAATACAGGGTAATTTTAAATATTATGGTTTAAATATTAGGTTTCTGTGGCCTATAATTTTCAAATTGGAAAAAACAAACTCAAAACTATTTTCAAGGATACGAGAGTGTAATTTGAAAAGTTTTATTACCTATAGAATTAAAGTTGACCACAGATCAATTAATCAAAAACTTGACAAGACATGTTGAAATTTGGATAAACAAAAGAATAGATGTAAACATGACTAAGTGTCATGACTAATTAGTTTATATTAACTCATTAATGTGATCTATTTTCACTAAATGCAACTAATTCTATTCCATTTTGATCTTACTTTTGTCATTCTGCAGTATCAGGCTGATCACAGATCAGCCTGATACTGCAAAATGCTAAATAACTTCAACATGCATACTTTTTGTAACACACAAAATTTCCAAGCAGAAATTGGTTTTCCTCAATGTGTTCTCCAGTATTTACAATATAATAGTTTCTATCACAGAGAAAATTCTGGTCTTTAATTTATCAAGGGAGATCACAGGGGTCTTATAAACAGTGTATCCATACAAGAAGAAATCAAATGACATAATATTGGGTGAAATATGAAAACAGCTAATTGTGACTAAAAGTAATATAACACTTATAGTCAAAAGGGCATAAATATACTTTTAATATTTATATAAGTTCTTGTTAAAATGAATATAATATAATGAATAAAGATATATTATTTAATTCTAGATACCTGTGCTTAATTTAGAAAATCATAAATGGGAAGTAATTTCAACGACTGGAGATAAAGAAGCACCATTTGGCAAGTTTTCAATAAAAAATAATTTACAATAATTAATAATATTTTTATTAAAAGTTATGCAGGTACTCACTTATATAAAACTTATGTTCCTGTGAATTATTATATACTTTAACCCAGGTTTATGAGATTAAAGCTTTCCTGAAAAAAGTTTGTAAATTGAATTTTTGTAAATTATGCTCTCAATCGGCATTAATTTTGACTAGAAAATTATAGTGCATTTTTGAGTCCAAAAAATGGCAATGTATTTTACTGAAATATGTTTAAATACTATCTGATTATATAAATGATACCAAAATAACTTCTATAATTAGCATTAAATGTTATAAACGATCTAAATAGCACAGTTTTCTTAAAGAGCTTAATGAAAAAGATAGTAGCCAGCATGGAAAGATTATAAAAGCTTCCATTTGTATAGGTTGACAAGCTGTTATTTATTACTAACAGTATCCAAGTTGTATTCTGAATCTTAAATCTACATATGCATTTTGAGAAAGTTAGGCCTAACCTATCAGTCCCCATCTTTCAACATTGTCATAAGGTAAAGTAGTCACTTAATTACCTTGGAAGATCCAGATTCAATTTTAAATTTTTAGGAGGAGTTCAGACTTCTGAAGAGTCCTTTCTGTTAACACACAAAGATGTACACATTGGAATGTTTTGTTTTTAATAACTGTTGATTGGAAAGTGGCATAAAATTATACAGAGATGTAATGGCAATGTTATTTACTGGTATTTGATTAGAAAGCAGTGTAAAAACTGGAAATAAAGATTAAAATGTCTGCAAAAGTTGATACCTGTGTAGATTAGCAATTTCATAAAATATTCTCTGAAAGAAAACATTAACTACTATATTTCAGTACAAATATTAATCAAAAACAAATGATATAATAAGGTATTGCATGATTCATCAAAAACAAAGAAAGCATAATATAAAAGAATTTGAATTCAGTGAAAATGCCATTTTGTAACATTAACAGAAAACTAAACATCACTATTTGTCTACTAGTTGACAACATTATAAAATATTAGTTTACAACTTAAAGAATCTAGATTCAGTTCCAATTACATATAAGATTTGGCTCTGAAGATATGAACCCTATCCATTATTTTATGACAATCCAATCACAAGATTGGTTATATTAACTAAATGAATTCACTTTCTATAATCTTTCAATTATAAAGATCCAGAATTCAATCTGTTTCTTATTAGAAATATATACATAAGGGGTTTTGGCATGAAACAGAACAGACATAATGATATTGATACTAGTTATATTCCTATTCTTTAAAAAAGAGCATGCTATAATCCACTTCAAACAATTTCTTCAATATAAATTTTTCATAAAAATGGAATAAAGCTTGTTAATCAAATTTTCAATAGAAATTATATTTGCTCATAAAATCATGGTCACTTATATCTGAATTATGTAAACTAGATTGACCTGTAGTACTTTTGTGTAAATTAATACTTCGGCCTAATTAATTTGGTAAAATTAAAAATATTTTATATTGTGTGAATGTGTAAATATTTTATACTATATTATATATAAATGGGAGATATAAAATAAATATGATGAAAGAATATATTTAAACAAAGAACAATATTATATCATTTGGTTAATAACATTATCATTACAACGTTATTATACTCTATAAGAGCTATCATTACTATTATAATATCACAAAGACTATTATAATAATAAAATAGTCTTTGTGATATGCTATATAAACTTTTATGTTGAATTTACTATATATTATACTTTTTATATAAAGTAGATTTATGTAATCTGAGGAGTACTTATATAATTATATTTAGTTATAAAATATAAATGAATAGTTTATACTTAAATCTTTATTTTAATTATAACTTTCGTAAGAAGATTATTTTGAAATTTTAATTTAGAATAATGGGAAAAATATATGATGAAAGATTTATAAAACAAAGAAAAGTATTATTTATTTTTCCTCTTCAATTATACTATATTTATTAATTAGTGTTTTAAACATGATCTATCACATTCATATTATGTTTAAAACACTGTTTATAGTGATTTTATTGTTATTGTTTTACAAGCTTATAAATTATTATTTTCATGCTACATCTTATGAGATTCTGTGATTATCAATATTTGCTTTAAGATTTTTTCATATTAAGAATTTTCAATGTTTCCGAAAATATTATAATGTGTATTAATTATATAATGCTTATTTCTGTCTTACTTATGAAATGCTTTTATATCTGTATGAATAGCATTATCAATCATTCAAAAATTGTTATAACAGCACTATGGCAAGAAGTTTTTACGCATGTTAAGCA
This sequence comes from Androctonus mauritanicus, assembly GCA_011317285.2. Classification (NCBI taxonomy): domain Eukaryota; kingdom Metazoa; phylum Arthropoda; class Arachnida; order Scorpiones; family Buthidae; genus Androctonus; species Androctonus mauritanicus. The sequence goes on along the minus strand of WUQG02434763.1, from coordinate 1,055 downwards.
TAGAGTATATAAATTCTTCGAAGAAGCACTTTCGATTTTTATTAAAATCCTCTTCAGCTTCTAATACAAAAATTTTTGAATTTATCATTATACAGCAGCGTAATTTTTGGTCTTTTATAATTATCAATCATTCTTAAGAACTTTACTATAATCTTTATTTGATATGTTCTTGTTAGTAGATGATTGGATGGCTTGGAAGATTAGGTCCTACACTTCTGAATAAATTCAGAAGTGTAGGACCTAATCCATCAAGAAATTTTCATATAATTCACTTATCTTGCTTATACCATAATAGGTGTTTTCTTATACTATACAGGCTGGCTTGTAATTTGCTTTGGAATGGCTGCTGTTTTATATATAAAGTATACTGTATGAGATTCACTGGCATAACTGAATTGGTAACCAACTAATCAAGCAATTTAAATATATAACATAAAAATTATAACAAGATTGAAAAATATTAATAAAATATAAATAGTGCAATTAGTAATGGCAAGTAAAAATTTGTTAATTTTACAAATAGATAAAATCTTCAAAACTAATGATTTCAAATAAATATTATAATATATTCATTTTAAAAAATGATATATTAAAATTTAAAACGATTAATGACAAAATCAAAATTCTTAATGATAATTTATTAATACTATTTAGAAATTTTTTAATAATTTATTTATAAATTGTCTAAATTATAAATTTTCCCATTTTACTATTTTGTCTTTTAATGATTATTTTTAGATTATAAGATTACCGGGTATTTTTTATTTAAATTCCACTCACTTGTCAGTATAAGATAATTAAAAAGGTCTTTAAATATATCTAATAATTCCAATAAGATAATTCCTTAGACCAGTGGTTCTTAAACTGTGGTCCGCAGACCCCTGGGGGTCCGCGAAATTATAAAAAATGGTTGCAAACAGTTCAAGATGATGATGAAAAGGCAAGAAGCGCAGAGCAATAAAAAATATATTTTTAAGCCAATAAATAAAACATGAACCTATTATTATTATGTTCTGTGATTTTTATATAATTTTTGTGATTTTTATGTATTTTAT
>WUQG02434762.1:0-37187 GCA_011317285.2 Androctonus mauritanicus | reverse complement strand
TGGTCCTCCATGTCCTTAGCCATATTATTTGCTAAGGCTTTTACGTGAACATAAGCAGTTCCAACTACAGCCATATTAACCCTTCACTAACCCACAGGATCTTCTAGTCCTGGATAACCTTCTTCAGTTGGTGTAATGTAGTTAGGAGGAGTAATCATCCTGTCTTCGGCACTCGTTCCATTTTCCATTCTTGCGTCTTTAGCACTGGCTTTTAGTTGAGTTCTCAGCTTAGTCAGAGAATCCTCAGACTTACCATCAACCATAGCCATATCTATTATAACATGCTCTATGAATGAAATAACTACATACGCTGGCTGGGAGTAGAACATCTCTTCAATGTCTATTCCCTTAGCCAGGTAGTACCCTACTTGAAATTCCTCGAATTTCAAGTATTCTGCGTAGACTCCTCTGACGTATCTAAAGGGCGTTCTGAATACACTCCCATGAGCCAGGTCATAATGTCTGTGAGCAATTCAAGCTCAATCTCTTGATCTGGATCATCGATGAATTCGAAGAATCTATCCTGATCCTCACGAACAATTGCAATAGTGAAGAAGTCTCGAATGAGATCATTCATCTCCCCTAGATTCAATGAGGAGATATTCTCTTCAGTAAGTTCTTCTTCCTCAGTGCTATTAAATCCTGAGAATCGTGAGATTAGCTTAAGAAGAAGGCCACCTGAGACGGCACCCCTGCATGTGAATTCTTGTCCATCAACCTCAATGAGGAATGGAGGCTTCTTGCCCTTGTTTTTTGACTTAAAACTTCTACGTGCTGTTTTCTTGGCAACCATTGTCGCACCATCCTTACGTAAGTGTGTATATTTGTCGATTACTTTTTAAGTATATCATCTAAAGAACAACGGCGCGTAGATTATCTGAGAGATACTTATTTGCCTTAGTTCCTGGATGATTTACATGGTGTGCATATACTATACGCCCACCTTGTTTAAACCTCAGTGCTTTTCTCTTGTTAGGAAAGATTTGATGAGGTCTTGATCCTTCGTGATGAAGTAGAGCATGTCTCTGGCTAGAACCAATTATTGCCATTGGTCCTCTTCGACCTTCCATAATCTTAGATCGTATAGAAGCACGTAGTCGCCCTGTCTGAACTCCGACTTGACGCTTAGCTCTAAGAGAGATCCTATCTCCAAGTCTTTGAATGTGTTTTCCGACCATTCCACGAGTAGAGAAAAACTCTACATAATGATAACGTCCAGGGACGTATTCAACTGCTCTTACCATGTTGGAACAATCGTTGTCAAGTTAAGAGCCACACCTTGCATGTTTCCTGTGGGGACTCCGGGGGCTACATCAAATAGTCCACCGACCCCATTAACAAATCCAGACCACTCATAGAATTTGTCTGAAATAATGGCTCCGGTATCAAGAAGAATCAACATATCCTGTGCCCTCACCTGAGAGTATGTATTCATCTCTTCAGATGTCGGTGGTCTAGCGGCAGACCCGCCTCGACCTCCCTTGGCTTTCATGTTGGGGATGCATCTAACAACCTCTACCACAAATGCGGCAGTTCTTTGGGAATCACATGTGGCTCCTGCTAGTGCCTCTTCTTCTGGGGTTCCAGCGTAATGCTGTTCAATGCTGACTGTCACTTGCTCACAGTCATGGGCTGTATCGGCCACTCCTCCGATATGAACATATCGTCTCTCCGGCAGATCCAACCCAACCTCAGTAAATTGCTGAACTACCTCAGCAAGAATCTGTTCAGCCATATCGAATAGCTGATTTGGGTTTTCAATCGTAGTCATTTATTCAGTCCTCTAGTACCTCTTCTAGGTGTTCAATGAGTGTCTTACGACCCTTGTCCTCTAGCTCTAGATCTAGAGCCTTCTGAGCACGTTCCTTATCGTCTCCGACCCACTCTTTTACTTCATTGATGGTTCCATCTGGGACTTCACCAACGCTGTCCACTCCTGACTGAAGTGCTGGCTCTGACTGAGGTGACTCAGTGCTGAATGATTTCTTCTTTGGTGCGAATGGATTTGGCATTTCTCTCCTTTATCGAATAGTTTCACCTTGAGGAGAGCCAGGAACAAGTATTCTAGGTCTCTTCAAAGCCTTAGCTGGGTTTGCGGCATTGATGAATAGGTCAACTTCGTATAACCCAGTCTTGCCGTCATTGATGAACTCCTGAGGATCTAGAACAGTGTAATTTACTCCCTGTCTGGAAACACTGGTCACTCTTTCTGGGAGAGAGCAATTGTCTGGGTCAGAGATCGATTTAATAATCTCTTCAGCCAGTCTTTTTACTGCTCTCTTACCAGCTTCAGGTGGATTCATCCCATAGAGGTAGTTTATCACATATCCTCCGCCTGACATGTTCCAGAATCCATTTTTCTTATTGACAAAAGCATAATTTCTTAAATCATACTCAGTTGCACTTAATTCTTCTCCAGACTCGTAGTCTCTTATCGATAAGATATCAACAACAGGTCTTCTTCTCAGATTGAGTGTTCGCCTGGACCTGGAGTCAGCTTTAATAAATTGCGGGACAATGCTGTTGACTGTAAGCTCTTCAATAAGATTTCCACACCAGTCTGCGCCTCTCCTGTACCCGTACCATTCTTCTGCCTCTTGGACTCCGGGATATTTCTCACCTGTGAGTCGATAAAGAATAAATGATGCAAATTCAAGTGCGTAGGGTGCGTCCGGATTCTCTGGGTCTTCAAGATCTTCCACGCTTAGCCACAATACAGCCATAGGTCTCCTTAAGTTACTTCTATTATACCAAACAACCCGCCAGGTAAATCCTGACGGGTTGAAGGTGTATTGCTAGAATCAAGCTCCGGTGGAAGCTTCGATTGGTACGTATCCATTCTGAGGAGTTGGTGTATCTGCTGAACGAGCGTACTGGTACGCACGAGCGGCTGTGAATCCCCATGGTGATCCGTGTCCTGCACCTGATGGTCCAGAACCGAATGGTGCGTTTCCAACAGCCCAACCCTCGAAAGAGTTAGCAAGGATTCCGTTTTCAATAACACGGTCTCCGGACTGACGGAGGACTGCGTATGGGAATAGCCAACGCCAGTATGGGTTTTCAGCCGCACGCTTACCACCCTGGATAGCGTTTGACCAAACCTCAAGAGCGAATCCGTTTGGAAGCGCATCAACACCAATCTCTGGTGCCGCCCAACCTACGGTATTATCGTTGTCATCCTGTAGGATGACACCTCCTGAGACTAGCTCTGTGAACTCTGGGTCAGGCTCACAAATTGCAAGCTCTAGGTTCACGCGCTTTAGTGTATCTGGTGAGCGGAATGTTGTACATACCGCACCTGAAGCATCCTTCTGTGTAAGCTCTTCACCGTCCTCGTACTCCGGGGTGAATGAAAGGCTGATGAAGGACTTCATGACGTAAGAGTTATTTTCACCAGTCATAATGGTTCCGTTCGCATTAAGTCTGGTGGCTCTAACCACTACGCCGTTGATCGAAGAGGCGTAATCTTGTGCCATTTAACTTCTCCCTTTACTTTGTAATGTCAACTAGAACAGCGGATTTACAGCATCCACTTGATACGACAGCCGCTGTCTGTGAAACTGTGTATCGGACGGTGTTGTTGGAAATATCGATTGCCTCGTATCTCCTATTGGTGTCGCTTGGGTATACATTCACATCCCCTAGAACAACTAGCACACGGCCAGTAGCGTAAAGGTAAGTTTCAGTACCGGAAGTGTCTTCACCAGTTGGTGATTCTCCAGTGTATCCAGATCCAGAAATAACATAGTTTCCAAGACGTGTTTCTAGGTGGTCCTTCTCGGAATTAGTTTTATTATTCTTAAGATACTTGGATAGGAACGATGTAGCCAATGGCTGACCGTGAATAGTTCCACGAGTTCCGCATCCGCAATCAGCGATAGACTGTTCAAGAAGTGCTAGACCAGTTCTCGGTGATACGGCTGTACCTGAAGTAAGATCATTTGCTAGTCCATCTGTAAGGTGTGAATTAACAATAGTCTCATCTGCTTCGGTAATCTTCTTGCTTAGTAATCCACTAGAGAATTCGACTTCAATTGCTTTCTGTCTACATGCCAAAAGTGCATTTTCAGCTCTCTCTTGAACTTCCTCAGGTGTCATACCAATTGTAGAACAGGTGAATTCAGTCTCAATGCTGAAAGGCCTGTACTCATGCATGTACCCTCCATCCCCGGAACCATCTACAGCCGTAATTGGCTCAGTGATTCCGGGAATGCAGATACCTTCAATAGAAGTTCTGGAATTACATGTGTAATCTGTATATTCGAGTTTTGTTTCCCAAGCTCCATCTCCTGCTTGGATAACAACTGAAGCAGGACTGAGGATACCATAAGGAGAGGCTTCGGCCTGTAGCTCTGGTGTTATATTGTTTGCCATTTTAACCTTCCTTTAGTAAACTAGTCCTGCTTCAATTATTAGTCCAAGATCAGGCACCTGTGTCAGCAGGAGCGGCAATGGTCTCTACTGTTGCGGCAGACGCACCTGCAATTGCAACTGGTGTAGTAACTCGGAGTGATTCGATTCCAACCTTAGCAACGGCTTCAAAGGTCTCAAGGAAGATCTTGTAGTCGTTGGTTCCGTTGAGCTGGGAGTCGCGCACGAGTCCTAGGTCAAGAGTTCCTCCATCAAGGAAGAGGAAGGTTCCCTCTGAGAAGAGATACCAAACAAGGTTCTCTGGGTAGGAGCTAAGTGCTCCAGCGGCCTGTGCGCCGAAGATCTGTCCTGATTCACCGTCAACGAACCAAGTAACGGCAACGTTACGTGCATTGAACCAAGAGTTGATCTGAGCCTCAGCAAGGGTGAAGACCTCATCCTGTCCGTTTCCTGGGAGTTGCTTAACAAGATCGGCACGTAGTGCAGACTTGAACCACTCTGGAAGTAGAACGCGGAGCTTGAAGTCCTCGGAGAGGCGGTGACGTGAGCGGTAACCTGCGGCGGCAGTGTCAAGTGCAACAAAGAAGTCGCGTGCAACACCAAGCTCAACCTCGGTGGTGACGTTGGTTGAGAGCTGTCCGATACGGGTTAGTAGGCGAGTCTCAGCGAAACGAGCGTGGTGGATCATACCAAGCTCAGTGTGACGCTCAACTAGCTCGGGCCATGCGCGTGCACCTAGGTTACCGAAGGTGAGGCATAGTGGGATAGCGTCAACGTAGACGGTGACTTCTTCTCCACATGCAACGCGGATACATGGCTTAACTGGGTTAGGTGCTTCATCTGAAGCGGCATCGATATCATCCTGGAGAGTCCAGACTGATACGGCTCCATCAAGATCCTCGATGGTAGGAGCGGTCATGAAGCGTAGGCCTCCACGGTCTGCGCTGAAGACTGGTAGAGAGTCCTTAACTGGACGCCCGTTCTCTCCTAGCTTGAAGATATCGTATGAGGTGTCAACTGGTGCACAGAGTCCACCAGCGGCAACGATAGCCTCAGTTGAAACAACTTCGTCAATCTTAGACTGAACGGTTGAAGCTGAATCGTTTGAGAATAGCTGACGATCCTCTGGGTAGCTAGTGGTGAAGGTAGCGATTGTGTGCTGTTCTCCGTCTCCACCAGTTGTCTTGCCCATTGCACGCTTCCTGTCAAGGATAGCCTGAGCAACAGACTTCATGTCGGGTAGGGTTGATCCCTGAGACACACCTGGAATATCTGCACCAGCAGTAATTGCAACGGTGGCAGAAGGCTCGGTCTTAGGGGTAACTTCGTGATCTTCCGGAGCCTTAAGTTCTCCGTTGTTTGCAGATGCAGTCACAGTGTTCTCCTGTTCTTTTTCTGTATCATCTGCTACAGAGGCCTCAGTAACTTCATCGGCATCTGTAACACTGTTTTCTGTACTATTGGACACGACCTCTTTGGTCTTTTTCTCAGTTTCAGCGTCAATGGGTGCTGTTGCATCCTTAGACATGCTTTCAACTTCGGGGTTTGGCTCAGTCTTAGGATCTTCCTTAGCTGATGGTTCTGGGCTAGGTGATCCGCCAACAGCGGCCTCAGTTACTTCCTCTGTAGTAGAGTTTTCAGTAACGGATTCGTCAACTGAGTTTTCAGTGACTGGTTCTTCAGTGGAGGCTTCAGTAGGCTCTTCAACGGAGGCTTCTGCCTTCTCGTCTACGTCAGAAGCGGCCTCAGCCTTCTCTTCTGCCTTATCTTCTACTGGCTCTTCTTCAGCGGATGCCTCAGCTTCCTTAGGAGTCTCAGATGAGGCCTCTTCGGGCTTTTCATCTTCCTTGACTTCCTCTTCTGGAGCTTCTTCGACAGCGGCCTCGGTAGGTGCCTCTTCCTCTGTTTCGCCTTCTGCGGACTCTTCTTCAGTCTCCTCTTCTGGAGAATCTGACTCACCCTTGATACGAGTGGCCGCTTCCTGAGCCGCGTTAGCTAGCTCTTCCTTCTCGGATTCACGACCGTTAATCTCGTTCTTTACCGCATCAGCGGCATCAGCGAGGGCGGTTAGCTGGTCAACATTCTCGCGGGTCGGTTCCTGGCCTTCAATAGCCTCGAATTCCTTAAGAATGTCATCCTGCAATGCAGTCAGTTCTTCAGGAGTTAGCTCGCTTAGACGATCAAGGGATTCCTTAATCTTATCCATAAAAGTATTCCTCCTCAGACGAGATACGTAAGTATCTCAACTAATAGTTGCAGTATCATCATTCGGAGGAACTGACCTAACAGGCACTCTAGAATAATTATACCACATATTGATATTATTTATCTCGCAAATGCTCAATTCGCTTACGCGCTTTATTAGCGGCGGCAACTAAAGCATCATCTTTATCTTTTCTCAACTGGTTAGATGAGAGTTCCTGAGCGAATGACTGAATGCGTGATACTGCATCTGTCCTTCTTTCACTCAGTGGCTTATATCCTGGAACAGAAGAAGCAAAATTCTTTAGACGGCTCATAGCCTTGTCTGCATCTTCTTGATTCAGGCGAGTCTCTACAGACTCAAGTCTTGTGGATAGCTCATTAACTTGTAGCTCCTGAGCTAGTCTGATCTCTGCAAGTGGTCTAGCACCAGCGGCAACAAGTGCAGAAACTGATCCTCCGGCAACCATGGCACGAGTCACTGGGAATCCTGGAACATTGACCTGACACACAGCAACAAGCTCTAGACGGCCATTGATTGGTCTCCAGTCACCTGACGGTGCGGATGCACGGAGAGCGCGGATCTGCTCTGGGCGTGCCTCTGGTCTTAGTGCTCCTGCAACCCAAATACCGTGGCGGTCTTCACCTACGGTCACATCTGCAATAGCGGATGCAGTGTCATCGTAATGCTTAACAGCATCAGATGCACTTGCTGAAAGAGGTGCATGTCCTCCGGCTAATGTAAGCTGACCTACGGGAACATCTGTCCCATCTTCAGTTCTCACGACTCCGGTACGGAAGTATGCATAATCGCTACGTGACTTTGGTGGTTTAGTTCTTCCGGGTAGTCCAATGTGGCTTGTAGCCCACGTTGCAACGTGCCCGAACACACGTCCGGTATCGTCAACTGTAATTGGAGTTGCTTCGGTAAGAGTAGGATTGCTGAACCATTCACGTGGTGGAACTACGGGAATCGCAGAAGCAACGAGAGCGGCTGTGATGCCTTCTTCGTCTTCCTGTGGCTCCTCGTACTCACCATCGGGAACCTCTTCGACATCCTCAGGTTCGTTTTCATCTGCCATGGTAATGTATGCCTCACTAAATGCTGGTTTTGCGACAAGAGTAGCCGCAATAAGACGTGACTTATTAACTACTATTTTATCATTCTTTATTACTTCTCTTGTCTTTTTCATTTTATCCTTGATTTCATCAAGGGATTCACCATCAGCTACGGCAGTTTCGGCTTCCTCTAGATCCTCTTCTTCTTCGTACTCGATAGCACCTTCAAAGTTATCCATATCAGCAGAAATACCCTGCAAAAACTTATTGGAGACAAGGCGTTCTGCTTCTTGTCCAAATTTTCCAGTATCAAAGTATCCAGTTGCATTTCCCCATCCGCCGTCTTCTAGCGGCTCAACGGTATCAATTCGGCCAACAACTACGGCTCCTGTGTGTCCTTTGTCTGTGGACTCCTGCCAAAGAAGTGGCATAGGAAGATCCTTGACGCTGATTGCGCCCTTTTCAAAGGTTCTACCGTCTCCTGATGGAATACCTTCCGGGATAAGAACAGGAATGACAAACTTTCCACCAACAGACCCAGATGATGCTACTAGAGCCTCATCTGGAGTTTCTGATAGCTTATTAAAAACCTTGTCTGCGTATTCCTGCTTTGAAGAATATACATTTTCCTCAAGGCCTCGAACATCACTTAGCTTCATGTTTAACCCTTATCTCTCTTTGCGTTGGATACACCAAAGATATCCTGGTGTCGATTCTGGCAGTATCCCCACGCTCTCTGTGGTCCAAGATACTTAGCAAGATGCCTGTGGCATCTGGTGAGGTCTCCCTTGGTGCCCCAGCGAATCTTTGCCGCTCCCTTTCCATGTGTCCAGTAATTCTTAAGACGTTCAGTCCCTCGAATACCGTCTGCGGCGGCAGAGATAGGAAGAACTTCTCCGTACTCTGTGAATACTGAAGCTTCAGTGGGTTCCTCATCGGAGGATGGTGAAGAAGAATCAAATTCATCAACTTGCTTGATAATTTCTTTAATCTGCTCTGGGTCTTCTAGCTCAACCATCGGCGGAGGTGTAAGACCCATGATCTCTTCTTCCATGTCTGGATCATCTACCCACTCGGCACGCAAGCGAACATAAGCTACAAGTTCTCCGGTATCTTTACGGAGAGCTACAATATCTGTAACAGCATCGTAGTCTTCTGTAGAGACAATACAAATGTATCGAGTGTCTACCTCTTCAGAGTCGGATTCATCTTCTTCGCCTTCAGCGGCGGCAGTAAGACCCTTGTTCTTGTTTTTATAGGCCTCTAGACGCTTTTGAAGAAGGCTTCTTGTATCTTCTCCGGTGATACTGTCTGCATCATCTTTATTTTCATCTCTCTCATATGGCTCATCAGTACGTGAAGAGTCTTCTTCTTTGGGTTCTGTTGGCTTCTTTGCTGGAAGAGTCGGGACACTTACTGGAGGAATTACTGAATTCTTGTTTTCCTCGTCTTCTTTAACATCTTTTGGAGGATCAGTATTAATGATGTCTTTTGATGGTCCTCTTAGCTTGATCTTGCCTTCAACCCAACGACCAATGGATTCCTGCATCTTCTTTACTGATTCAGGAGTAGGGCCGGTGCTCATCCCGTAATCATTACCGGCAGTCTTGATTGCATCCTTGCGGTACTTAGTATTATTTCTTCCGGCTAGCTTATACTTACGTGAACTAGCGAGAGAGGCCTTCTTTTTCTTGTTACGGGCTTTCTTCTTACTGCTTGCAAGGCCATTTGATTGCTTAGCAAACTGACCAGATGAATTTCTCTTCTGCTTGGAGGCGTTTGCAGATCGTTCAGCAGACGTATACTGCTTTGCCATGACCTTGCCCCACCATTTAGCCCCTAGAGTGGTGCCAGTCTTTCTCTTGGTAGGCGACCAGAATCCGTCAGCAATGATAGGTTCTCCGTTGTCATCTGAAAATTCTGCTTCAATTTCTCCTGCTTCAGATCGCATGAGATTATTCTCTGCTGGATCTGACTCCTCAAGATTAAAGAGAGTAGGAATTTGCCCATTCTGGCTATCATTTTTATGGGCTGTCAGCCATGTAGCAAACACCTGTGCAGTGATATTGTCGATAGGAACAATTGAAGGTGCTTCAAATGTGTCTGGAGTGGCTTCATCATTGACTTGGAAGTCTTCATCTTCCCACTGTGAGACGGTGTTTCCCTCAATCTTGTAGAGAGCATTAACACTAGTAGGATAAACTGGATCTGGAGCTATTGCGTAGTACTCAACATCATCATCGTCAAAAGAAACATTGGAAGCGATAAGAGGGGCCATTCCCATTTCAATCTTCTTCATCCATGACAGCCCTGATGCTGTAAGGACTGCGGTTTCCTTATTGACCTTTTCATAGATTGAATAGAGCTTATGAACCTCATCTTGAGTTAGACCTGTACTGTTCTCAGCAACAGACTGGAGGAATTCATTTTCCTCTACTGTTACGATAGATCGAACAGTCTCAAGATTTAATTCAGATACAGACTTCTTGATAGAGTTAGGAATCCTGTATGTTCGTGGTGCTGGATTTGAGATAACTGTAATACCTGAATCAACAATAGATGCAAACTCGGTCTTATCCTTCTTAGTAGCTCTTCTCCATCCGCCTACAGAGGTAAATGTACTCAGTGAATCCATTCCTCCAGACCTCATACGGGTCTGGGTATCAAGAGAATAATATCTACCATTCTCTTTGTAAATAATGGAATCTCCAGATGAAGATACCCTTAAGATTTCTGCCACACAAAGCTCCTTTTCGCTAGCAATACTTTTCTATTATATCACAGGTTAGATAGTTAGACCTTCAAAATCAGCTAGAGTTAGGGAGTCATTATTCTCCTTTTCATCATATGCTGACTTGATTCCATCTAGTGCTTCAATCCAGATTCCATTTTCAATTTCTTCATTCGCTTCTTCATCCTCTGGGTCAATACCGACCCAAGCTCCGTTTTCGCGTCTGAATGTTCCGTCTTTATTAATGACGTAGAGTCCTAGAACGTTGTCAGCTCCGTCCTCTACAACTAAACCTAGATCAGTCAATTTTCCTCCTGTATATGTTCCGAAAGCAGACCCAGCTACTCTCCTAATGAGTCCTCTGGTGATTCTTACTGCCTCGTCTTCACCTGAGAATGTTAGGTATGGATATCCTTCCTGCAAGTCATCGTAGCTTGCAGGGGTGATTATATAATCACCAATACCCTTTTCTTTGCCTTTGAACGTAATAGTCTTTCCGTCATTCGAAACTGTTCCATCAAACTCTGTGGAAGAGAATACAACACCTGATCCGCCGTCCCATACGGTAATATCAACACCAGACTGAATTAAATCTACGGCCAGAATTGTTTCTGGTCTGCCCGGTGCCTTCAAATTAAATGGACCTGCTAGATATGTGCTGGAGGAATCAGAAGGATACAGTGATTCATCCATGTCTGGTTCATCAACTAATGTTATCATCAAACTCCTCCAATTGGTCCATCAGGTATTATTGTGGCATTCTCGTCACCAGAATAGTCTAACATACTATCATCATATTGCGGCAGTGGCCCTCCCTTAACAACAACGAATTCTTCAACTGGAATGCCGTTAATGGTATAAGTTCCATGCTTCTTAAGAAGATCAACCATGTTGTCCTTTTCGTATAGGGAAGAAACAACATAGTATTTCCACGCTGAAGCATCAAGTGTAGAAACAATTTCAGTTTCAGCACTTCCAGCAAACCAATCTGAATGATCGCTTTGATCCTTCCATGGCTTAGCCTTCATCTTTGGCTTACCGTAGTTGTCGTTATTGGAGTGAACCTGCTTAAGATGTCTGAATACGATATCAGAGTTCAAGTGAAGTCCTGGCTTGTATTCATCATTTGACGGCCTCATGAACACGTAAGCATTTGATCCGTAGGTGGTGTCTGTGTAGACGGAGATTCCGCCAGACTGAATACCAGAAGCGAACCTCTGCTTACTTGAAACAAGTCCTGGAGTCTTACTTGAAAGGTTCTTTGCAAGATCTTCCGGTCCAGCAGAGAATCCGTGAGTGTAAGTCTTAGGAGCCTTATATGTGTTCTTCAGTTTCTCCAAACCATCCTTTGTCAACATAAGTTTGTTGGTTCCGAGGTGGTCTCGTGACATTTGAACATCTGAGAGCTTAATTCCAGTGTCTTTCTCTAGCTTCTTAAGGAACTTATTGAGCTGATCATCACTTGGTGTTTCAGCAAAGTATCCCTGGAATCCCTTGATCTGGTTGAAAAGAAGCTTAGCGGCCTCTCTCTTAAGATCATCGACATTTGTAGGACGTGCCTCAGTAATTCCGAACTCATTAAGGGCATTCTGGATAGCTTCAGATCCTCCGCTGACAGGTGTATCAATCTGTACAAGACCGTCATAGTCAGCCCTAATGGAGTTTCCATTAGCGGAATCTGTGTGCTTAGAGTCCTCATCAATAGAGTAAGAGATCTTAGTTCCATCAGGTAGAGTTGCTGTGAACTTCTTTCCGTATGAGAACTTCATTCCCACAGAGCTATCGTTATATTCTTTGAGCTGTCCGTCTGTTTGAATCTTCTGTCTGAAGACTTGATACATATCTGATGTGATGTTTGCACCAAACTTACCCTTGAACTTATTGAGGAATTCATCAATCTTATCCCCAGAAACTCTAAAGGTAGTTCTATTGACATCGTTATCGTTTGCATCGATAAGTCTATTGACTCTCATCTCCTGGTTTTCCACTTCTTGGGTGTCCATGAGGATTCCCACACCATTTGAGCGTGATGCAATATCATTCTCAAAGTGCTCAAGAGAAGCATCAAGGTTAGAGGTTCCTGGCAGAGACTCATTCCAGCTTGACGGATTAAGATCCTGCTCAGCCTCATTGGATAGAGGTGCAATCTTTGCTCCGAGCTTGGTATTGATCTTAATACCATTAGCCTTGTTCCAAGCCTTAAGCTCAGTCTCATACTCAGTTAGAGCCTGCTTCTTCTGCTTGGTGAGAGCGGAATGCTGAGCCTTATCAGAAGAGTTGTTACTTTCAATGTCAGCAACCTTCTGAGTGATCTTATTGTACATGTCATCTGAAAGTAGGTACTTCTCATTGAGGATATTAGCCGATGCTTGAATAGCCTCTAGATCGGTATTATCTTCCTTGAGTTGGTCTCCGTGGATCTTGAAGTACTTAGACTCAGAGTAGTGGTTCTTAGTTGAAGCGTGCTTCTTTTCAACATCGTACATATGCTGAACGTCAGCGAGAATTTCGTCAGTAGGAATCCCTAGAGCAAAATTCTTCTCCAATTCTGAAATCTGAGAATCAAGATCTGAAGTATCAGGTGGAGTTGGCTTATCTGATCCTTCAAGGCTGGAAACCTTATCCTCTGACTTCTGAATTGACTTGAGCTTCTTCTTAGGATTGAGGTTCTTAGAAGACCCATCTTCAAAGATGACGTGTACCTTATCGGCAGACATAACTGCGTTTACGGTGCCAGACTTCTTCTGTGCAGGCCAATCAACCATGTCTCCTTCAGAGAATGAGTTTCCATTCATATCTAGAGCAAAGTCAATTCCCTCAGTTCCTGTGGGTCCATCTGATTCAGGTGTTGGTAGGTCTGTCCCAGTAGGTCCGCTATCAGAATCTCCGTAACTTTCAAGGAGAGTGTCAATATTCTCAGCGAATGCAGGAACAAGATCTCCTTGGCTCTTCATCTGCTGAAGTTCAGCGGCTGTGAACCACTTAGCGTCAGAAGACTCATTATCCTGTGGAGTCACATCATACATGGTAGGGGAGGTTACAGCAATATTGTTGTAAGTCCATCCCTGTCCGTTGTCGTAGATATTATCTGCAACATAGGTGATCTGATGTAGCTCATCCTGATCTAGTCCAAGCTCTTCTGAGGTTTCTCTAGCGGCTCCCTGGTAGTCGTTTTCGAACTCATCCTTGGCACCGCCTGGTAGTTGCCACTTACCCTTGTTGCTGGATAGGCTTTGGCTACGCTGTGTGAGTAGGTACTTGTTCTCTCCAGTTGCAGGATCTTTCGCCTGAATCATCATGCCAGACGCTCCGAACTTACCCCATGGACCTGAAGCGTGGTATCCGTCTCCGGATGCTCCTCGTTCCTCGGCTGGGAGGATGTCAAAGGAGACTGGAAGAACCTCAGGCTCTGTGGTCTGTTCGTTGACAGGACCGGCATCTTCTTCTGGAGTAGACAGTTTACCTTGCTTTTCTTCTTCAGCAAGAGTCTTCTCAATAATCTGCACATACTGTCCCATGGTGATCTCACCATTCTTATATGCAATAGCGGCATCAACAGTGGAATCAAATTGTGGTAGCTTGTCCTCTTCTGAAGTCTCAGGCTCGTCTAGAAGAGGATCGTCAAGGATATCCTCAATAGATGCTGGTGTAGGCTCGTTAGACTCTTCCTTGTAGAGGTGTAGAGCCTCAGGCTTACGGTAGGAAGAGGTTCCATCGGGACGCTCTACCTTTAGACGCTTACCAAGAAGCTTTCCTCCATCAAAGGCTGTAATCTTACCGATGAGTTCGCCCTTTTTATTGGTGACGAAATCACCGATGAACATCTTCTCATTGTCAGCACTTCGGATGTATTGGAATCCGTTGACATCGATACCCATGTTGTCTGGGTATCCTTCTGGTGTCTGGTCCCCTTCATCGTCTTGGCTGTGGTCTGAGATCTCCTTAGACTCAGGTGTGAACTGTAGGTTAGAGTACGCTACACCAGAATCAACGTCAGTTTCTGAATTGCTCTCAATGAACTCAGGGATCTCCTGTGGAGTGTTAGTCTCATGATCAATGAGAACTGGATCTCCACTGTCATTGGTATTCTTTGTGAACGACTTGTTATTGTTGCTGACGTTGATGAATTCTCCGTCTTCTAGACCGGAAAGAGCGTCAGAGACCTTCTGCTCAGTCTTTCGTGGTGGCTTAGGAGCAATAGGAGTTGATTCTTCGGAATCAGTTACTGTGATCTTGTGCGGAAGCCTGTAGGAGAGCTTTCCAGTCGCAGAATCCTTGACCTTAATTCTCTTCTTGTCAGCAGAGATCGCCTCAACAGTTCCTTCAATCCAAAGATCTCCGTTTGCCTTGTGAAGCTGTACAGAGCTACCCTTCTTAATTGGCTTTCCATTTTTGTCAAGTGGATTGCCTTCTTCATCTACCTGGTTCTTGTTTGTCTTAGCATCAGAAGGTGCTGGTTCATAGTTGTTAATATTAACAACAGGGCTATCCTGGGAATCATCTACGCCCTCCATTAGGGCTTTCTCCCAGTCTTCAAGTTCGTCTGAGATGTCAGATCCCTTATGATCTACATCTTCTCCGTCAAAGCTCTTCGGAGCGGCATTTGGATCTGGCTGACCGGACTCATCAAGAACTTCACCAACATAGGAATCATCCTCTGGGTTGGTATCAGTAACCTTGACTTCATCTCCGTCGTTGGTTGTGACAACATCACCTGGTGCAATATCTTCAGAAGACTCAGATTTCTTGTAATAAGTGATCTCTGTCTCATCCTTAGGGTAGAGACCATCGAGAATATTAATAGTCTTTCCAAGACTTTCATTTGTCTTCTCAACTGCGGGGGCTGAATCATTGATGGTAACTTCCCATGAGCCGTCATCCTGTTTGACTGCTTTTCTAGTAATCCCTCCGACTACATACTCAATGTAATCCTCAGGCTGGAAGTCAATCGATCCATCTGTTATTTGTTCTTTGGTGATGGATTCGCCTTGGGCTTGACCAAGACCTTCTCCATCTGTGGCTGGTGCTGGAATCTCTGAGGAGTCTGTTGAGTCTCCTTCTCCTGATTCTTCTCCGGCTCCATTATTATCCTCTCCTAGGGTTGGGAAGTTGTACTCTGGGAAGTCCTTCTGTAGGGTTCCGTCAGTGAGTGCAGTCTTCGGGTATGCAGTTACATAGGACTTAGTATACTTGTTTCCCTCGAATGTTTCAATTATCTCAGATTTTGTGGTGACAAAGAGAGTGTCAGTATCGAGAAGAACTTCTTCTTCATTGTCGTAGCCATTATCTAGCTCATCGTAGTCAAGCTTGTGTCCCTTGACATTCTTAGAGGTGTCGATCTCAATGATAGCGTGAGTTGGAATATCAAAGTCACCTGTATCAATTCCAGTGTTGTTGTTAATATCAGCAAACTGGATTGCAGTCTTCTGGTTGAGCGAGGTAGAGGTAAACCCACCACTGACAACCACTGACCCAGGAGTGTTTAGTGCATTGTAGTACTCAAGAGTTTCAGGGGTTGCACTGCTTTGAGATCCAATGTGCATTCCACGGTATGTCTTCTTGACATCCTCAGGAAGATCCTGCATAAGGGTCTTGAGATTGTAGATGTGGGCATCTGCCTCATCCTTAAATCCTTCTGCCTCATCTTCTCCGATTTGAACAGCCATTTTCTTGAAGTGATTATCGTCACCACGGAGAATAGCATTAATATCGCCAGACTCGTCTACATAGGCCTCTAGTGCTTCCTGTGCGGCATCGGTGTATCCACCTGTAGTTGTATATCCTGGCTGAGAATCCTCAGGAGCATCGTACTGATCGCCTAGGAAGGTGAATGCAGGTGTGAGATCCCATTCCTTAGAATCGTCCTCACCGACCATTCCTGGCTCATTGGCGATAGAGTTTGCAAGGTCGGACTGAGTTGTTCCAAGGTCATCAACAAATTCTTGTGCTTCAGCTTCCTGGCTCTTGTAATCGTCAGAAACATCTAGCTTATCTGCACGTTCCTTAATTGAATCACGACGTGACTTAAGCCTTTCCTTGATTGTATCGGGGTCTGGTCCCTCATCGAAGAAGAGAGAATCGACAATGTTGTCAATATCTTCATCGGAGAATGCCATAACCTTAGAGGCAGAATCGAACAACTGCTGATCAGTCATATCCTCAAAGATAGGAGTAGCAGTAGAGTTCATGCTGGTTTCGCCACGTAGGGATTCCCATTCGGTAGCATCATTACCGAAAGCATTGCCCTTAGGTGCGCCCTGAGCACGGTAAAGGAGTGATCCACCTGGATCAATACGAACTGGCTGACCATTTTCGTCTGTAACAATATTATCGTACTCAAGTCCAGCTACGTCCCAGTTAGCTAGCCATGCGTCAACAGCAAATCCCTGTCGAATCTGATCTAGGTACTCCTGGTCTCCGTCCTTGATGTGGTCGTAGAGATCGCTCTGTGGGTCTGGAACAACTTCAGAGACAGTTGCCCACTTGCCATTTGGTAGCATACGAGCGTGCTGTTCAGCGTTGGGAACTCCGGCCTCAGAGTAGAACTTGGAGGCAAGAGCTTCATTAAGAGCGTGAGATTCAGACTTAGCTTCCTTGACATAGAACTGGCGGCCTGTTGCAGGGTCCTCATAGAAACCTCCGGGGTTAGATCCGGAAGTCTTGTTTGCGAACTTCTGCATGACAGAGAAATCAGGGATATTTTCATCGTTGGCATCATACGTTCCTGGCCCGTAGAGGGGTGCTTCTTCATCAGGAGTGTCCTGGTCTGCATCTGGAGCTGTAGGAGCCTCAGAGGGGCTTGTGGAGTCATCTGAAGACGGAACATCGGTGTCTGATGGAAGATCATTGACATCTGTCCCATCAGGAAGTGTCTCTCCTGGTGTTTCTGGAGTGGTAGATGGAGATGTACCGGCAGGTCCGCCTTCTCCTGGCTTATTCACATCACCTGGAATCCACTCAGGAAGTGGTGGCTCTGTTGGAGCTGGAGGACCGCCTAGATCAGATGGTGAAACCTTATCGGCTGTATCGTCTCCATCGTTGTCCTCATTCAGTGAACGTTGCTTGGAGTCTGGGTTCTTCTCAATGTCATCATCTTTGGACTTGGAGTTGTGGATCTCATCTGGCAGGAATCCTTCAATTTCTCCGTCGTTGTCCTTACCGATGACAACACCATTTTTGGAAACCTTTTCGGTGGTATAGGAATTTCCCTCTGAATCTTCAAAGGTATCCCCTGGCTGAAGATCGGCAGGATCAACAGAATTGCCATTCTCATCAGTTGGCTTCTCTTCTTCAGCCTCTGGTGACTCCTTAAGAAATTCTTCGGCCTCCTCGGGAGACATGAAATCGTCTCCGTTGACTTCAACACCGTCATTAAAGTCAGAATCTGTAGGCTCTTCGGTCTCTGGAACGTTAGCGTCTGATCCCTCTGGCTCTTCAGTAGCTCCGGAATCCTCTTGAGCGTTGGACTCTTCAATGTCCTCAGTCATATCAAGATCTGTGGATGCAGGAGTAGAGTCTGAATCCTCAGAATCAGTGTCGGCAGGAAGTTCGGCCTTCTTCTCTTCGTTTTCTGGGACTCCTCCGTTTTCATCAGAGTAATCGTAGACCCAATCAAGGCTACCTGGATCTAGCTCCTTCTTTGCACGTGTAACGGACACGTAATCAAGCATGAGTTCATCCTTGGTAGGCATAAGAGTTTCGCCGGTAGCTTCATCAACTTCTGGGGCACCGAAATCGTCACCAATCTTGACACGATCCCACTCAAGACCCTTGGACTTGTGGGCTGTGGAGATCATTACGTCTCCGTTGCCTAGGAATTCCTTGTTAATGAATTCTTTCTCTTTGGCTAGCTCTTCTGGGGTTCCCTGGAATTCCCAAGTACCAATACCCTTGACTTCTGACTTCTTGGTCCATCCACGTGTGGAGATACCTCCTGCGTTCTCAAGGTTATCGACATATGCCTGGTAGTTACCCTTAGTGTATGGAACCTTTGTTCCATTGGACTTAGAGTATTCCATGGAAAGAGCCTGAATGGGGGAATTTCCGTATCCAACTGTTCCGGTGTCCTTAAGAGTGAGGGAATTGTTGTCTTCGGAGAGATTGACCTTAGAGGATGCATCTCCTGGCTCCTTGATTGTCTTGAGACGATCCTTGAGAGTGAAGAGTGCGTCAAGTCCGGTTGTGTCATCGATCTCTAGATTGTCAAATAGAGCGGCAGTGGACTTCAGACCCTGATTTCCGGAAGATTCGATCTCCTCGTGGACCTCATTCCAGTTATTGAATGATTCAAGGTCTTCATGCATGTTCTTGGGCTTGTTGTTTCCAAATCCACCCTTGAGGAAGAGAACGGAGTCAACAAGTGAAGTGAGATTAGCCTTAGTTCCCTTAGGAACTGCGACAACTCGATCCTTCTTCAACTCGTTAATGGATTCCTGGATGAGTCCACGATTTGAGCGAACAAGGATAGCGTCTGGGTTCTCCATGCCGTGTGTGATCTTGGACTCTGGTCCTCCACCAACTACACGGTGTTTGTCTCCGATGAGCTGAAGGAATCGGTTACCAGCATCGGCCACAGCAGGTCCGAAACGGAATGACTGAGTAAGAGGTAGCTCAATGTCTGCATCTGCCTCTGAGAGGTAATCCTTGGCCCCTGTGAAGCCATAGATCGCTTGGCTTGCGTCGCCCACGATGACTTTACGCATCTTCTGGTCAGCAACAACCTTAGCAAGCACTGGAGGAGTGTCCTGTGCCTCATCAATGTAGAGGATGTTTGCTTTCTTCTTGCCTCCGCCCTTAGAAGGTGAGGAAAGGTCTGGCTTAGAAAGTGCCCATGCCTTACGGTAGGTATCAAAGTTTGGTGGAAGCTTGCCCTTGGGGTCGAACATGTCATTCCAGTAATCGTTAGCTTTTTGGGTGACATAAGCCTTTTCTTCGTCGGAGAATTCGCTGAAACGATCTGGAAGGTGGTTGGTAGAGATATTGTCATCTGCTGAAGTCTGGAAGTTCTTGACAGCCTCAACTACACCTGATGTGATGGAAGACTTCTTCTTGGAATCGTCATCATTTTTGATTCCGTCTGGAAGATCCTGGATATCAAGGTGCTTGGCAATATCAGAAGTACGGGTAATAGGCTTGAAGTCCTTGAAAGGTGCTTTCTTGGACTGCTTCTGGATAAGAACCTTAGCCTTAGGATCTTTGCTGGCCCACTGGTACGCAAGAGAGTGTCCGGTACGTGGCTCCACGTTCTTAGGCATACGCCCTTCTGCCTCAGTCTGTACGGACTTGTTGAAGGCAATGTAGAGTGCGCGTGAGTTAGGCTCATCCTTTTCGATACGTCGAGATAGAGCCTCTAGTGTGGAAGTCTTACCGGCTCCGGCCTTAGCAGAGACCTTGACATTCTTCTGCGCGAGGACAGCATCAATAACGTCCTGCTGTTCCTGTGTAGGTGCAAACTTCTCGCCTGGAAGAGCCTCTGGAGTGTGCTTAACGATGTCTGGGTGGGCATCTAGAGGGTTGGATGCCTGAGGTGCCTCTGTGGTGGAAGGGGTCTGCTGGGTGGTGGTTTCTGGGTAATCCTTGGGAAGCGTATCATTCTTAATACGCTGAGGATTCTTAGACCCTAGAGGGCCGAAATTGGTCTTATTAGGATCGGTAGGTTCGTAAGGATCTTCAATTGGAGCGTTTTCTAGATGCTTCTCCTCGGAGATGATGTCGGCCTTAATAGCCTCATCTTCATCCTCGGTGTCCTGCTGGTAGACCTCTTCAGTGAGTGGGAGGGTCTTCTCGTTACCCTGAGGATCAAGGTATGTGATTTCCTTATCGTTCTTATCAGTGATAAGAGAAGATGAAGGAATTCCGTCGCCCTCAGTATCAAGGATCTCTGGGTTTTCAGAATCCTTGGAGTTGTAGAAGGTGTCTCCTGGAGCCAGGTCTGAGAGCTTTGTCTTCTTGGCATCCTTGGAGAGGGTGAGATCTCCGTTTTCGTTGTAGGTAGCGTCGATAAGGTTAGACTTACCTGTGCCCTCGGGAAGAGTTGCCTTTACTTCTCCGGTCTGAGAATCTTTCTGAGGCTTCTTATCGAGACGTGCCTTAACAGAATAAGATTCAACAGCAGACTTAGGGGCGGTAATGGTCTTACCATTCTTGAGCTTGATCTTAGCCTTACCGTCTGAGGTAGGTCCGTCGAATGTTCCAATCTCATAATTTCCTGAAATTGGGTTATAGAAACGAACTCCTCGGCCCATTTCGACCCAACGGCCCTTGCGGTCTCTCCACTGTGACTTAACGGCAAGTGATCTATTAAACGCCAAGTTGTACTCCTGTGTCTAGTTATTGCTTATTATGTTCTGGCGGTCTGCGTCACGCTGTACGCAATTCTTAAGGCTCAAGAAGATCTGATGGTGGAGGTTTAGGTCCGGAATCAGCCTCATTCTCAATTATAGCATCTGCTGGAACGCCCTGTTCCTCAGCTTCTTCAGCGTTAAGGATCGGATTCATCTGAGCCGCTGACTCCTGTACCTTGTCCATGAACTCTGGAGCAATGGACTTAATAGCCTGGTCAGTGATAGGCTCGGCAATCATACCACGATCATAGGCAAGACGCTGGATGATCTCTTCACCAGTAGGTGCATCAGACTCAGTGAATCCATTGGCACGTCGCCAGGTGGATGCAGAGATGATCTTCTTATCGTATCCTTCAGACGCGGCAGAAGCACGATCAGGCTTAGAAGTGATCGCTGATGGATCGTACCACATGGTAAGTCGGTTAATCATCTTAGGATCAACGCCATGCTGAGCAAGAATCGGCTTCAAGAAGACTGCTGAGAGGTTATCGCACATAGAAAGAATAAGAGGTTCGATGTGAGCCTTGTATAGAGTCTCCTCAACCTGGATAGCGTTCGCATACTTAAGGTTAGCAAGACCGTTGACAGCTTCCTTTGGAAGATCTAGACCTGCAATGAGTCGTTCTAGGGCACGATCTGCACGATTGGAGAACATATTATCCATATCGCGCTCAAATGTGATGTGCTTAATCTGCTCGGCAACTCCTGCTGGACCACGAAGAATGATTGGAACGACTGAGGAGGCGGAAGTTTCATCATCAATTGGTGCAATCAGACCGTTCATGAGGTCATCTTCAAAGGTGTCGGCCTCATCATCGTTCAATGGAGCCATATCAGGCTGTTCCTGGTCGGGAAGTGTGCCGTCAGTGCCCATAGACGCGGCAATTGAGTCTGGGACGTAGAGAAGACCGGCATTGAGACGTGAACGGGAGATTGTACGTGCTAGACGATCATAGAGCATAAGTTCTTCAGCCTTATCAAGGATTGCCTTGACGGAAGAGTCTGCCTCGTTGGAATAGCGTGGATGCTGTCTCCACATACGTGCAAGATAGTGAGACTGAGGGCTGACCTCAATATATTCGTCCTGTGAGGCATCTCGGGAAGGCTTAATCGCCCACTGACCTCTGCGTGACTGGAAAGCAATCAATTCGTCCACAGATCGGATGTTCCATGTTTCTGGTTGTCCTGTAGAAGGCTTTGCAGGCTCCTTGATGAGGTAGCACTCACCTGAGATGAAGAAGTTGAGCGCAAAGTCACGAAGAATGGCAGTAGAACCACCTGTACCAGCCTCTAGAGAGAACATAGCATCGTTGATGATCTCTTTGACCTCTTCTGGGATCTGAGGCGTGGAATCGAGACGCTGAGGGGCCATATCAAGATCCTGGACATAGCCGGGGTAAAGTCGAATACGGGAGATAACATTGGCAAGAAGATTTGCCGCTGACCAGAGTTCTCCGATGATATCGTAATAATCCCATGCCTCAACCTGCCACTGAGAAGTCTTCTTACGCTTCTTGAAGGTCTCCACTTCTGAGGTGGATTTGAGATCAATAGGTCGTGCAGACGCAACAATAGGACGTGGAGCGTTGAACGCTGTTGGTCGTGGTGCGAACACCGGATCGGATGGATTATCTCGTGTAAATAGTGCCATGTGAGTGTGTCACAACCTTTCTGAGATGATTCCGGTCACGGCGGATGCAGTGAGAGCGGCTTTAATCGGGGTAGGTAGGAAATGAGCGACAGGGGCAATCCACATGGACAAACACCAAGGGCATGTGGAAAGGTATCCCAGCTTAGAGGAATGAGGAGGGAACTTCTCGTGGAAACGGTCACGGAGAGGGGAAAGGATCTCGTCTTCCTGGATGAGCTTGGTCAGGCGGTATGTAGCTCCTGCTGTGAGGGCTGAATCTGTGAGCGCGGTGGATTGGGAATGGGTGTGGTGCTTATACATACTCGGCTCCTCGGTAGGGTACTGAACGGAAGGGGTGGAATCCACGAAGGCGTGATCCACAGCCACATCCCTTTGATCGGATGATGTGATAAGAACCGGATGGAGTCTCGGCAGTGTATCCGGTTTTAGGAGATCCTTGGAAATCGATTAGCTCCTCTTGGATGACTGATGTAGGTCCGGTCGGTGAGTCCTGAACAACAATGAGGTATGAATCAGTGACAAAAGCCTTGGTGTTCGACTTCGGCTGAAAGTCTTGGTTGGAGTCGGGGGAAGGAGGTGTGACAGAAGCTGGGAAAAGAGCTAGTCGTAGATATGAGGCCTTGGGAAATTCTGAATCGGTCATTTCGAGGTTTCCTTCTTATTATTCTTATTATTCTTGCTGTTCTTATAGCTGTTAATGATGCCAAGCTCCTGTACTGCTCTTTGGTGGCTGATGATGTACGGGGTGTCGAGTTCTATTATATCACCTGTGGATTGAGAGTCTTGAGGGGTAAGTGGAAGTTGCGGGAACATTTCTAAGGAGAGGTGGGGGGAAAGGAGTGAGAATTGGTCGGTTGTGAAAAGAATTGTGGTGTGTGGGGCTGGAAGAAGCTTGGTGAGAGTGAGCTTCTTGGTTTGAGATGGTGGTGAGGAGGGGAAGGTGATGATGTGATACTGAGTGGGATCTGGGGAGGTTTGGATGAGGTGTGATCTGGATTGGGAAGTGAGAGGGTCTTTGGATGCTTGATGGAATTGGAGGATGAGATCGGAGGTGAAATCGATGTCTTGAGGGGAAGGGTCGGGAATTGTGAGAGAGGTGATGTGGGAATTGGAGGTTTGGAGGGTTTGGGAGATCTGGGAGATGGGGTAGCGAAGATAGAGGAGGTAGGTAAGGAGGTTTTTGTAGTGGACCCAAGAGCGAGTGCGTTTGGTTGAGGTATGAAGATCACGGAGGAGAGTGGATTGCTTGGGATGGAAACGACGGTGAGAAGTGACCTGTGTGTGGTTAGTGTAGTTCTGGGTACGCGAAAGGATTTGATTCTTAGAAGTGAGGTTGTCGAAAATGGCGTGAGTGTTGGTGTTTTTCGCGGCATTAGCCCAAGATCTGAGAGTGACTGGTGTGACTTGGAGGGAATGGGCGATTTCTTTTCTGGTCCAGCCAAGCTCCGTTAGGGCAATGACACGTGCGCCTGCATTGACGTAATCACGGTTTTCGGTGAAAGACTTGATGAGGAGGGTGTCTTTGGTGTCCAGAGTTAGCATGTTTTTCCTTTCGGGGGTAAGTAGGTAATTTCATTATATCATTTTTCCAAAATTTAGAGAGGGGGTTGCGCGGCCTGTGGAAAACGGGGGTCCGATTTTTGTTGAGGAAGTCCGGAACCGACGAGCTGGAAACGGGCGCGGGGAAAAAGTTACAGGTGGCGCGAGAAGATTAATCGAAGGAGGACAGAGGCGCGAGAAAAGTGGAGGGCGAAGGAGGGAGAGGAAATGTGATGAGGAGTATAGAGACAGGAGAGGACAGGTGGAGATAGGTGGAGTAGACTAAAGATAGATGGAGCAGGGGAGACCATGGCCCATCAAGATCATCAATGATCAAATGAAAAAATATTTTGTGTCAAGAAAAATTTTGAAATTGAAAAATATTTTTTTTGAAAACTCAAAAATATTTTTTTGAAAACAAAACACAAGAGACTCAGAGAGTGTCAAGAGCACAAGCTAGACAAGCACTAGAGAGTGCCTAGAGCAGGCCTAGGAGAGCTTTCTAGGAGCACACAAGAGAGTGTGACAAGAGTGCTCAAAGAGACATAGAGACAAGCTCAAAGAGACACACAAGAGTGTGTGAGCATGTTCTTGGGTTAGCTAGGAAGAGCTGAGACAAGCTCAGGAGAGCACACAAGAGAGCTATATAGAATGTGTCATCGACTCCCAAGGAGGTGTACAGAGCACACAGGGAGAGACCTAGAGGACATTCTAGGAGCTGAGAAGAGTCTGACAAAGAACAAAGAGCACGAGCACAGAGACAATGAAGTGTCAGTGAGTTCTAGGGACGACCATGGAGGCCAGGGAACACAGGTACAGGGAGCACGTATGAGCAGGAAAAGTCCGTACCGTACGAGCACAGGGACCGTGCCACAGGGAAACCAGAGGAAAGAACTGGGAAAGACCTGTGACCGCATCCGCATTAACTCAGATTGAAGTCACCGCATTATAAATGTGACATAGATCACACCGCATGGAGTTGACACTGCCGCACGACCACCGTATAGTTGAGAGTGTTAAAGGGATCACCGCAAAGAAGGAAAAACGATGAACCGCATTACCGTTCTGGTCACCGCACTAATTATCACCGCAGTAGTCACCGTACTTCCCCTAGCGTATGTGGCAGTCACAGGAGACTTCACCGCACTGGTCCACCGCGCTACAGGACTTGAGGAAGACTCCGCAGTGATCGATATGATCTTCACCGCACGTGAAAATTTCTTGAGCTAAGAGTTGACAGCACCGCACAGAGTGTTCTAGACTAAGAATGTAAGCAAAACACACCGAACAAAGGAAAAGACAATGGCCGCAGGAAGCGTTACCACAGTCAAGAAGAACGAGACCGCAGTCGAGAAGTCTGAGGCATACGTCGCAGACAATAGCCACACTGAAGCCTATGAAGAGATCAAGGCAATTGATGCCCAGATCGAAGCACTCAAGGCCGCACGTGCAGAGCTGATCAAGCCTATCCGCAAGGATATGGAAGATCTGGAAGTCAAAAAGATCGTGGGAGTCGCAAATGACACGCTGTTCTCTCTGACTACCTCAGAGCGCACCACACTTGATTCTAAGGGAATCAAAGATCATGAACCACATATCTATGCCGCATACGCCAAGACTTCGGAAGTCAAGACGTTCAAGGTGATGTGAGTCACAGAAAATATCCCCTGCCAGTAGGTAGGGGATATTTTTGACCGCATGAGAATGTGACGTAGATCACAGAGAAATAAGTTGCACTGCACGAGACAATCGCGTATAGTTATATATGTAAGCAAGAGAGAACGAACAAAGGAAAATCATGGCTACCATTGCTCGCAAGGAAGTTAACGGTTACACTGTAGAGGTTGACATCGTTGGAGATTCTGCTAGCGGTTGTGATTGGTTTGCAGTCACCGCACACAATGATCTCCGTGCTGTTACGCTGGCAACTATCCCATGTGTATCTATGGCGACTGATATCGCTTTGAACGAATATTTTGACTCCGCAGTGGAGGCTATCGAAAAGTTCGGAACTCTCCCACCGTACGCGCCCAATACGTTCTACGCATCTCGTCTGATTGAAAAGGAAGTCAACAACTTTCTGGTGTGACATAGATCACAGGGTCGGGAGTTGACAGGACTCCCGGCCTTGAGATAGACTTACAGAGTAAGCAAAACACAAACAAAGGAACATCATGTTCATGTCATACTTTGGTAAAGTTCTCGGTTTACTCATAGCTTCGGGAATTGTCCTTGCAGGGTTTATTTCCGCTTTCATTGGTCTCCGGGGAGTTTTTCTCTCTGACTCAATTCTCAGTTGGTTAGTGTCAACCATGGCAGTATCCGGAGGACTCACCACTACTTTAATTGGATTCTTTGCAGTCGCCCTTGTTGGTCCAAAACTTACAGACTTTTAGAGTTGTAGAGTCGCCCATGAGAAATCATGGACGGTTCGGGAATTCTAAATCCCATGTAAATATTCGTCTACACAAAGGAAAAATAAAATGCATAAGATCGTTCTCATCCTCAAGTCCGGCAACTTCACTGACCGTGAGGAGCAGTTTTACGATTCGAAGAAAGATGCACTTCGGTGGCTTAATTTCTACCGCCGGGTCAACAATTTCGTTGATAACAATGGTAATTCTCTGCCCATTGCTCACAGCTATCAGCTCAGTTTCGCATACTGACGATATAATGGAGGTATGAATAAATCACTGGTAGCCGTCCACAACGGCAAGAAAATAACTGTAAGAGAAGACAAGACAGTAGTGTTTGAAGTTGAATCTGAGGACACGTCTGGTATCGTAGACCAGTACCTAGAGAATGGCGGTTACGTTAGAGTGACCGCCTGGAAGAAAACTGGAAGATATTCTAAAGCAAAGGTTGTAGAAAAATAACTGATCAAGAGGCAGGACATTGGTTTGGTGTCCTTGGAATAGTTATAACCGTAGTAATTTTCATGTTCTGGCACCTACCGTTCATGTTCTATGCAATTGGAGCACTACTAGCGTTCATCGTACTTGGCAATCTTGCAGGCAAACTAGCAAAAATTATCGACGGGAAAGAGAGTAAAAATAATGGCTGATGTTATCGAAAAGGCTAAGGAAGCTGGACACCTTGTAGAGGGCACTGATGTGTTCACACAGGGAGACAACCGTGCAGTGTGGTTTGATGAATTTTTCCTTCACTCCGCAGAGCTAGCAGGGGACGAGTACATTTATCAGACCGCACCACTAGTCAATGATTGGCAGTTCGAAGACTGACCAAATGTGACATAGATCACAGGCCTCAGAGTTGCAAAGCTCTGGGGCCTGTACTATAGTTAAGAGTGTTAAAGGGACAACGAACAAAGGAAAGAAAATGACTGACTACTACCTCGAAGATGGTTCGGTTATCACTGAGGATATGCAGACCGATCTGTTTGATCAGTTCCTCGATGAGATGCACGATGAAGTTACCATCGGAGACATTACTTTCAGCCCATCTAAAATTCTTGCAGACTGTGATCCTATCGCTTACCGTTGCTATTTCAACGACTACGAATCATCTCAGATAGAAAATGAAGAGTGGTTCGAGGATGATCCCACTGAAGATGTGGCAGAATGTGATACGTGCGGGGCTGAGCTTGATACTGATGATGAAAATCAAATGTCAGAGCTACAGTGCGCAGACCACTTGACAGACTGGGATCAGTACTGGGAAGACTTTGACAAAGGTCTGAATGGCGGCTTGAATGATCCGTCTCACCCTAACAATCGCTAGGCCGGTTTGGTCGCCCATCTGAAAAGGTGGGTGGTCATGTCAGACTAGACAGATGTGATGCAGATCACATTGAAATGGGTTGACACAGCTTGGAAGAGCTGACATACTTAAAGAGTAAGAACAACACAACAACAAAAGGAACAAAAATGTTCAAGCGTGCCGCAGACCTTAAGATGGACGATATGATCGATCTTGCTCCCATCTTTGAATTCTTTGAGAAGAATGACATGGGAGAAGTTAGTGAAGTCGATAAGTTTACCGCAGAGTGTGAATATGCTCTAGTTGATGAACTGGTCTGGGAATCAGATGACATTGTTGTCATTACAAATACACAGCTCAATGTGGCGGTTTCGCCTAACTACATGGTAGAGGTTGCAAATGTCTGAAAATTCTAAGATGGTTATGTCAGTAGCTCACTCTCTG
The DNA here is from genome assembly GCA_011317285.2 of Androctonus mauritanicus. Classification (NCBI taxonomy): domain Eukaryota; kingdom Metazoa; phylum Arthropoda; class Arachnida; order Scorpiones; family Buthidae; genus Androctonus; species Androctonus mauritanicus. The sequence continues at coordinate 9,127 of WUQG02434762.1, read as the reverse complement.
GGATATGGCTGGGCAGAGCGTCATCCATTCTATGAAGCTCCGCTGTCCTATGAGTACGCCGATATGGTCACAGACCAGGAAATCTATCGAAGTGTTGAAGCATCGGTTACACCTGATGATGAAGACTATGAATGGATTCTAGACGCTTGGGAAGATGGTTACTGGGCATACTGGGACAATCACTAGTTAGTCTCTCTAGGCTAGACACTCTACGGAGTGTCTGGCATAGGGTAACTAAAAAGTTACGACACCTACACAGAAAGTTAAAGACATGGAGAACTACACACTTATTCGCATCGACTTCGCTGAATGGTTCCCTGGATCGACTGCAAAGGTGCTACAGGCCATTGATGAAGATGGAGAGCTGTTAGCAGAAATCTCACTCACTGCTGATGAATTCTGGGACTTGCCAGGGGATGAATTCGATGAAGACGATCTGGAAGAGGAATTGCTTGAACGTCTGCTGAATGACTACAGCGAACGTCAAGGTGACTGAATGTGACATAGATCACACGAAATGAACTTGACGGTTCACGTCTGGTCTGACATACTTAAAGAGTAAAGCAAACAACGATCAAAGGAAAAAGATCATGGCTCACACCAACTACCGCGACATGCCAGCTCAGATTCGCAACATGGAATCTTTCACTCACGGTTCATGCCACGCGATTAATAACGGTCGGGAATACATTGTGGTTTCCTACTCCACGCCTATCGCTCGGGCTGTTCAAAATGACGATGGAGTCTGGGACTTCTATCTCAACGCTCGCAAGTACTCGCAGACTACCTCTAAGTTGCAGAACATCGTTCGCCGTGCATGGCCTGCCGAAGAGGTAGACGGAGATAAGGCACTCTACCCAGAGCGCAAGTTCTACTGAGAATGTGACGTAGATCACACGCTGGGGGCTTGCAAGAGTCCCCGGCGTGGGATAGACTAGAGTTACAACGAAGGAACAAACAAAGGAAAACAATGATCGCTCCGCAGGTTGGAACTCTCGAAGAGAACACAGACCAGAAGATCGAACTCCGCTTGATCTACGCCAACGGTGGCTCAGAAGTTGCTCAGGTTGTCGATACAATCGCAGAAGCTATCGAGTTGGGAAACTGGTACAAAGTAAACACTGACGGAAAAAATAAAGTTATCAGCTACTCGTTCGCACCCAGCAGGAAGCACTGAACATGTTGAAAAATAAGTACGGCTACACAATTGAACTTAGAGAAGTAGATGGAAAAGTTGAAGCCTCACTGTTCGAAGTTGACGAGTACGGAGGTGCTGAAATGATCGGCTCCGCACTGGAAGATGATGTAGTGTACGCAACTGAATGTGTTCTCACCTATATCGATTGATCTGCAATTCTTTAGGCGGGGATCGACTGAAAAGATGTTCGGTCTCCGTTTATGGAACTACAGTCAAGTAAATTAACTAGGGAGAAAAATTGAAGAAGATCGCAACGATTACCGTTTCTGTCCTCGTAGGAATGACCATTGGAATGACTGGCCTCACAGGTGCTAACGCCGCTGGTCTGGGAGGTACGTCCCTTAAGTTCTCTGAGTCCCAGATGTACAAGTGCGCAGGTGCCGTGATGGAAGCTGATGTTTTCATTAATGGTGGAGAGCGAACCGTGGCTCAGAAAAAGCAGTTCAATAAAAAGCGTGATGAATGCTCCAAGGTTGTCGGAGGTTTCTGATTCTGTGATATAGATCACACTATACCCGCTTGCATCTGATGGTGTAAGTGGGTATAGTTATTTATATGAAGAACACAGAGGAAATCGCAGTTTGCATCGGTTGCTCAATGGCCTTGCAGTTCGGAGACTATGAGTGGGGAACTGATGAATATCAGCTCACCTCATGGCTGGATGATCTGGACTACCGTAACCCTGGCTACAAGTGCGAGATTGAAATTATCGGGGATGAAGTCGAAGAGGCCGCTGAATGTGGGGTGTGTTTCGACTACAAACCTAAGGAAGCATCTAGCGCACGAATCATCTACACAAAGAAGTAAGATGTGATGCAGATCACACTGGGGAAGGTTGACTTCCCTGGTGTGAGTCTGTAAGATAGTAAGTACGAAGCAGGAACAACCTAAGGATTAAAAATGTCTGACAAGACCGTTATCTCCCTCGTCCGCAAAGCTGGAAACATCGTTGGTCGCATCGTCGCAGAGCAAGACGTAGATATCTGGGATAAGCCTAGCGAGTACCACGATTCTAACGTGTCTGTTCGCGTCATTAACGCTGGCTATAACGTTGATGAAAGCTACTATGAGCGAAACACTGATGGACCGATCAACGATGCATTTGATCGCATCATGGATACTTGGTACGGTCATAGCTCAGATAATGCAGAAGAATTTGAGCGGTACATGAATATTTTCCGTCCGAACACTCCGTTCATTATTGAGAGCGTGCAGACTGGCTATTCTCAGGGAGATTCGGTCCTGCTGGCAGTATTTATCGAAGAGGGTAAGTCTGAGCCGTCTAAGGGCGAGAAAGTCTATCAGACAGCTACGCGTGAGCTTGAACTGTGCAAAGCTGAGCTGGATATTATTGGTGCTGTCTCTCGTGGACAGTTCTGGAATCTCACCTATGAATCCCTCGAAATTAATTCGGTTGACCTGGACGATGATTCTGCTAAGGTTGAATGGACTGAGGAAGACTCGTGTGGAGGAATTCTCTGCATCGAAGAGTTCTGGCCTTGGGAAGAGCTGAGGAACTACGCAGATTCTATGGTTGACGCAGAAGAGAAACTGGAAGATACCGTTCACGAACTGTGACATAGATCACAATAAAATAGCTTGACTTCCCCTTCAGCAACTGACATACTTATTACGTAAGCAAAAATCAACCAAAGAAGGAAATGACAATGCCCAACACCAAAGAAAATCCCTGGTCCACTAAGTCCAAGTCGGATATCTCATTCCGTCTCGTCAAGGTCAATGGTGACGAAGCTACTGGACTTAGGGGTCGCCCCGCTATCTCGCTTGATGCAATCAAGGCACGTCTGCTGAAGCTCAAGACGGACTCTCAGGGCCGCTACAACGCATCTAAGGCGCGTAACGTGAAGGTGCAGAAGATCAAGAAGGGTGTCGTTCAGGAACTGATCGCAATCCACGATCCTCGCATCTGAATGTGAGGTAGATCACATGGGAGTCGGCTTGACGGTCGGCTCCCTTTGGTCTATAGTAGAAGTATCAAGTCAAACACAACAAAAGGAAATGACATGTCGTTCAAGCTGATCACCGATGAAGGAACCTGCGAAAACGAATATGGTGAGACGGGTGGCCCTGACTACAATCTCGGCAAAGAATATTCTCGTCGGTTCACCTGGAAGAATGAAGAGGATGGAACCTACCGCACAACTGAAGTAACGTACTTCATCAGTGGACGTGACGCAGAGACTGGCGACGATATCGACTGGACAGACTACAGCGAAATTCTTTCCCGCGCTTCTGAAGCCACTGAGGAAGAGCTGGAAGACGGCCTGGGAATTAATTTTTCTGTCGAAGAGCTGAATGAATTTACGGTTCACACTGACCCTGATGACCCATGGGACTACGAATGGGAAGACATGCAGTATGGAGAAGGTTCTGAGAGGTTCTTCTCTACACTGGAAGAGGCTGAGGAATACGCAAAAGGAATGGCTAACAGAGAACGTCCGGACTTCTACAATCCGGAGAACTTCGGAAAGTGACACAGATCACACCCTCGGGACTTGCGTCTCGGGGGTGTTGTGTTATAGACTGATATCAACAAAGACAACAACCTAAGGATTAAAAATGCGCGAAGGATATGCTTGCTCCGAATGTTTCTCGGTTGCACAAGGTTTCTCGGCGGAAGAACTGGGCATTGACACTACTAATGGTCATCCTGGACAAGACTGGGTGATGTTTGCAGAAGATATTTCAGACTTCACTTTTGACGAATGCGACTTCTGCAACTGGGACGCAGATGTGACTAAGGTCACATACGATTCGTTTGAAAACTGGTTCTCCAACTGATAAGCTAGTAGCAACAAAGCAACCTAGAGAAAGAAAAGACATGCTGACTCGCACTGAAAAAATCGCAATGATGCTGGAACTCTATCCACACCTGGACCAGGACACCGCAGACGCTATCGCTGGTGATCTGTCGGATAACTGCTCCGATAGTGAAATTGATGCACTGGTCGATGAAGTCGCTGTTGAATCTCTGATGGAGTTTCTACAACTTGACGTAGACGACCTTTCATGGGACACTATACATGGAATGATTACGTTCCTCGGTCCCACCGCCATTATCAATGGCGAAGTAACACAAGACGATATCGAAGACTACTGGAAGAACTGAAATGAAGACTCTGACCTACGCTCCGCAAATCATCACTGCTGAAGAACTGAATACGACAGTTGAATTTAATGTTCCGTTCAGAATCAACGCAGACGGAACTGTGATGATGACTGAAAACAGTGCTCCGGATGAAGTGATCGGCGGCTATGAAACTGATGAAGGTGCCCACGTTCATGAACTTTATGCGGATGGAAACTGGGTTCCCTGGTCCTATGGATACACTGGTCAAGATCGATACAGTGGTCCTATCCTGCACAACTCGGAACAACTCGAAGGACGGATCGCAGAAGACCTCCTGGACGAACCTGGTGAATACTGCATCTGTGAGGTAGGCTGGGAATACGAACCGGAAGACGTAGAATATGATGATGGAGAACTTTACACAGAAGGTTGGGTAGTTCTTAAAGCTATCTGAAAAAATTAAACTTAGGGAGTCTCGGCCTTAGGGCCGGGACTTCCACAATATAGAAAGAAGGAAGACAATGGAAGACATGAGAGGAATCTATCGACTGAATCGTGAACCTGAGCTGAGCGGAAAAAAGGAAGTCGGTTTCGGAATGTTCATTCGACCTGTCGATGCCTACGGTTGGGTGATTACACATGATCACATTGAGGATGGAGAATATAATCAAGTAGGCACTGCTGGCCCTGGAACTGCTGATGAAGAAATGATCAAGGCGGTTAAGATCGAAGGTCGCCACCGTACTCCGTTTAAGATGTACGACGATGACGGAGAACTTTACTACGAAGGTTTCTTCACCATGGACGATGAAAATGCGTACCATGACGCACCATATGGCCCTGTGGAAGACTTCGGTATGCCTAACGCTGGTGCAGTCCGGATTGATTACCCTGACCGTCCTGAGTGGAACTGTAGCTGAGTGTGATGCAGATCACAGACCCTCGACTTGTGTCGGGGGTCTTTCTGCTCTAGACTAGAGATATCAAGACAAACCAAAACAAAGGAAAAAGAGACAAATGAAAATTGAAGACATGATCGAATTCCTGCAAAGCGTCAAGGAACTTCACGGTAACGTTGACCTAAGAGCGGTTGAACCTCAGTATCGCACAACTCCTGGACTTTCTGTTGTTGGAGGTTTCGTAGACTCGGACGGTGCAGTTCTGGTGCTTGACCAGGATGGAGACTACTTCTCTACTGACCAGAACGATTCTTACGAGAGCGCACAGTTTGGTGAATTCTTCCCAGAGATGATCTGAAATTAATTGAAAGACCCCCGGCCTGATGGTCGGGGGTTTTCGTTATCTTGATCTTCTCATGTTCATCTGTCTTGGGGACTTAGAGAACTTCCCTGCTCCACGATCAAGGTTGATCTGTCGGTTGGCTGGGTTGATGCTCCTAGCACGCGCTAGAGGTAGCTCAGGCGGTGGCTTGATTAGTGTTGCTGTAATTCCGTGCACGAGAGCATCCACGCGGTCTGGAGACTTTTTCGTGAACTCTGGTTCCCATGTAGTCATCTGAGACTCAAGTGTAGGCAAAGTCCCAAAGTGATGTACTCGTCCTTGCTGGTAGGGAAGTATTGTCGGTTCAGCTCTAAGTTTCTTGCCCTGGCTAGCATTGACTCCGATGATTCGCATCTGTGGATTAATTGTGTGCATAAGGTTTGTCAAAAGTGCTCGTCCCTGGTTGGTCTCGACAATGACAGCACTGGCTCCCCATCGGTTATACAAATCGGAGACACGCTGTGCCCAAACCTCAGGCTTAGCCAACATCGACCCATCTTCTAGAACGAAGGCATGTCGCTGATGAAGTAGTCGATGGTTGGTGAATCCGATTGCAATAATTCCACACTCGTCCTTCGGGGTGTCGGCTACAGAAGGATCGACTGCAATAATTATTCCACCGTTTGCGATAGGTGGAGTCTGGGTTTGAATCCTCGAAGGATTAATTATGTCCTCGGTCCACAGTGCACCTTCTGGGAAATCGTCAAGCATCTCACCCTCAAGCTCCTGCTTCTCTAGAGCGGTTCCCTTGAACTGTCCAAGAATCGTATCTTTATAGGCTGATGATAGAGCCGCGTTCTCTCTGGTAGCCCCTCGAACAACTCGCACCTTACCTGACTTAGCTTCCTCCAATAATTCACGGATTACGTCTGTACGCTTTGGGGTGGTCGCTACAACTCCGTATGGACGTTCACCTAGACGTGTAGCAATCCTGATGTTTTGAAACGCTGTAAGGCCGTCTGCACCAACGAACTGAGTGTAAGATGCTAGCTCGTCACAGACGAAGAAATGAAACTGCTGTCCACGAAGCTGGTCGGGAGTCTCAGCTGAGAACAGAGTTGCATATGATCCGTTGCTCCACTCAAGCCTACGCTGTGATGGTTTGTACTCTGGTTTCTCATCCTCTGGACCCACGTTGAGAATTCCAGATTCACCTAGAACCATAATATCTCGAACATCTGAAGCCGTACGTCCAAGGATACCGATACGGCATCCAGGATAGTTGACAGCCTGTCTCCTGACCCACTCCGCCATAGTACGTGTGTTATGGGTTGGAATCATGGCCTTCCCTGCAAGATAAAGGGAAGAAGGTGAGTCAACTGTGATGCACCTTACTTCTGTCGGTTTAATTTTTTCAACCTTACGAATCGTATGGAACATCGATCTGAAGGGGATGTCGTTACGAAGGCGTAGAGCGTGCTTAAGATGGTTGTGTCTGAAGGGGTTAATGGAGTGTGGAACCCACTCAACAAACTCATGTGTGTACTTTGGATTCTTGTATTCTCGTCTGGCCTCGAATCCTAGGGATGTAATTAATTCTAGGATGTAATCTTTGATGTAGGAGGGGAATCGCTTGTAGCGAATCTTCTGGCCTCGGTTCGATCCGATGTTATGGATACGTCCGTGTACGTCGGTTAGCCCCTGCACCATCTCCCAACGCTGTGACGGCAGGGAACGTAGCATGTTGTAAGGAAGCTCGTCCTCGGTCATTGTAGGGAGAAGTGCACCTAGTTCATACTCCGGCATTGTTGAGGCCGTGTAGGTGCCTTGGAGAGCTTGTGAGCGTCCAATATAGTAGTTGTGTCTGCGCTCGCCTGCATAGCCCTGTGCATAGTAATAAGGGTTGTTGAATAGTTCTTCGGTTGTCACAGTCTTGGGACGGTTCTGTCCTAGCTCAGTTTCTGTCCAGTCAACGTCAGAAAGTTTGAGGTCTCCGTAGTAGTGACGTTTTTTAATTCCTAGGATGTAGTTATAGTCAACAACGGTCCACTGATGTTGGCCGCACGCATCCTGATAATTATCTCCGTCGAAGTGGATACGATACATGTCCCCATCTTCTGGAATGTACGGAGGATGAACCTGAGTTACGGTTGTTGTAGCTCCGGTTTCGTCGTAGACCTGATCACCTGGTGTGAGCTGTCCCATAGTTGTCCAGCCGTTAGGTGTAGCTATGGGTGTGTCCAGAGGTAGAGCTTTACCCCAACCACGGCCTGTCAGTAGGAGGTGAATCGGATAGTAAGGATCTTCTGGGATAACTTGGTTCGGCCTAGCCCACCACTCGTCCCAAACGTGTTCAAGCTCAGCAGGATCGATGCCCTTAAGAATTTGCTCCTGCTTTTCTGGTGTAGCATTGGCAAACTTCTGAGCTGGGGACATAGTTGCCCACTGCTCCTGTGTAATTTTTGTGCTCATCGGTGTCCTTAGTATCTGTCAGCGTTCTTTGGAGGAATGGGAAGGTCAATGATCTGGTCCCTTCCCGGCTTCAACCCCTCAATAACTAGTGTGTCGGGAGTTGTCTTTATTGGCATCTCGTAGATCACTTTTGATGAAAAGGTTTCATTTTCTTTGATCCCTGTGATCGGTTTGGTGAATTCTTCGAATTTACCGTGGGAGTAGCCTCCAATGGTGTATTTATTACCTGACTCGTCCACTAGAACGATGTGTTCGGGGTCAAATGCTCGGATGGAGGCTGATCTGTTGATCAAAACGTAAGAAACAACGAAAAAGTAGCCCTTACCATTGGACTTGACCCCTAAATAATCGTTGTTGTGGAGGGAAACATCCGTCATTGTCAGTGACATACCCTGAAGATCGACGGATCGAAGCTCTACTTGCCGTGAATCTTTCTGATCATAGTCAATGTGAATGTCTTCTTCCTTGGGGAAGGCTGAACATGAAGTAAGAAACGCTAAAATGAGCGTTGATGCAGTAAATTTAAGTGACTTCACTTCTTTTTCCTATCTTTTTTCTTCTTCCTCCTACGTGATCTATAGATATCCATGATGATCATTCCTAAGTAGTAGGCAAAAATACAGATGCAAAGACCAGAAATCAACATAACAAGGGAAAAACTACCCATCGTCATCGATCACCTCGGCATCTTCAATTTCTTCAGTGTCTTCAAGTCGAAGGCTGTTGATTCTATCCAGAACTGCCTTACGTGCCTCGGACTTATCCTCGATCTGTACATTAATTTCCGTCGTTTCTTTGACTCCAACACGGTTAAGAACTTCGGAAGCGGCCTTGATTCTAGCTGAATCGTTGATGGAATTGCGCATAACGTCATCGAAGGTCTCAATAGCGGTGTGTGTAAGGCCTTGTAGACGCTTACGCGCGGCCTCGACAACCTTATGAGACTCGGTTTCTTCTGCTCCATGCTTCAGACAGCGGTTCGCGCCAGGGATTGCCGCGTATTCGCATCGTGAGCCGTCCTTGTGGACGGTTACACAACGTACGGGTGCCACAGGGGTCTCAGGGGATACTTCCCACTGGCTGATTGCTTGGCTGAATTCCTCGGGTTCTTCACTCATATGTTTCTTATTTTACCACAGAAGGGA